>VDFB02352331.1:0-137004 GCA_007258455.2 Sequoia sempervirens | reverse complement strand
ACATTTTAGAAACTAGACTCCATTCTACAAATTTTAAAAATAAAAATTTAAAAAAATCTATTACTTTCCAAAATTTGTAGGGGGAGTACAGCCAAAATTCTGCTTTTTAGGAAGTGCCCACTTAGAAAATTAGTAAAAAATCAAGTATTCATTAAAAAATTATCAAAAAAAAATTGCACCAACTAGATGTTGTTAGCTAACTTCTGACCATGGCGATTTTAAAAATACTAAAAAAAAAGTCACCGTGCTCAGGTCGTACAAGAGTTGCTATGTTGTGTTTTTCTAACATAAACAACACCAATTTGTGTACATCCCTTTGTTGAACCCCTTAATCTCAACCATTTTCAAAATAAATTAGTAGTTTAGAAAGTAGACTCAAAGCACTTTGATCCTTGTTTTTATTCCACCTCAAAATTTTGAGTGTAACTATCCTCAATTTCACGTCCAAGGTCAGCATTTCCTAATTTCAGAAAAAAAGTGGCCACTTAAGCCCCCTTTTTGGGAACCATCTAGTACACTTACCCAATTAACAAAGAAAATAATCTAATTTTCTCATTTATCAAATCTTCTAAATAATTAAACATAAATAAATCAATCTTTTCCTATTTAATCTTCCATTTTGCTTTTCTACATAAACAATTATTCCCAAGACAAACAATATTCCTTTGTTACAACCATAATAAATATACATGAATATATACAAATATATATTCATATATCTATATATATATATACCTATATATACCTATGTATATATATATGTAAACAAATTATTACAACTATTGTTTATATTACAAACAGTATATTAGGTTATAATAGAGCTCAAACACATATAAAGATACATGAACACACACACACACATGTTTATGTTTATATAAAATCAAATACTAATATAACTGTATGGATCGGACTTCATACAACTGAATGGTAACTTACTAAAGAGCTATTGTTTTAAACACATTGAATGCCATTTATATAGGATACTTGTAAATCGAATGAAGGCCCACCAAAATAAATACGTTACTCAAAATTATGCTTATTCAAAATAGAAAAAGAAATTGCATATATGATCAAAATCGCATTATGCAACACATATTCATAAACACTATGCAACCATCACAAGAAATCAGTTTACACAGTGTTGAATCTTCAAGGGGAAAAAATAAACTCAGATAAATGCAATCGCCACATTCTCCATATTCATCAAAGTGAAGACGCATTGTAAATATCAAATGTCAAACGTATTTATGCACTAAGAATGGGAATCGCTCCATGCAACATACATAAAACAACGAACTCAACACAAGTATTTCATTGATTACTATAAACAGATCATGCAAATCAAACCTTAAGCATTTAGCAACACTGACGATTATCAAAGGCATATACAAATTGTAAATCGAAGCCAAGGTATGTCCATGAAATGGGTTTAAAGGATTCAACATTTAATATGAAACATAGATTCAATTTTTAATGTGCAACAACAACTAGTTAAATGATTGTGGGGAAGATGCCATGCTATAGGTTGTGCACCAAAAATGAATTCATTAAAATGGCTTAAAATTGGTTTGTTGAAATGACATAAGAAACTTTCAAACAAAGCAATTGTTTGGCATAAGGGTGATGCTCATAATGGATTTACTGAATAGGCTTTAGAAACCTTCAAACAAATGACAATACTATTGGGAAAAAAACCTGTCACAATGCAAGGATAGGAGGAGAGACAAATTACAAAGAAGCAAAGATTGCAGAATATATATATATATTCAAATGCCTATTCAAATTCTTTCTTCATATGGGAATAAAATAGATGGATATCACATTTCCAAACAATACCAAATAGACAACATTCATTTTCAACAAACAAGAGAGAGTTCAATTGCTTTGATCGGAGAAACAAAACAAAGAACAAAGCCAACCTGGACCAAACGCTAGCTGAGATGAAAATCCAATGTCGATATCAATCTTCTGCAACAACGACAACTTCTTCGAATTCTCCAACCAATCTTTCCAATAAACCCCAATTTCCCCATAAAATTCAAGCATATGAAATATGCTTGCCAACCAAAATTTTCTTCTTCCCAAAAACAAAAATCAATACCCCATGAAAATCTCCCAAAAAGATAATTATTTTCTTCTTCCCAAATCGATATCAATCTTCTGCAACAACGACAACTTCTTCGAATTCTCCAACCAATCTTTCCAATAAACCCCAATTTCCCCATAAAATTCAAGCATATGAAATATGCTTTCCAACCAAAATTTTCTTCTTCCCAAAAACAAAAATCAATACCCCATGAAAATCTCCCCAAAAGATAATTATTTACCAAAAAGAAAGTTGTTGAAGATTCCATGCAAGTTTTATTTTTAGAAATTTTTTTTTTTTTAATAACTATTTGAGTTGCATGTTGTTGCATGCTCACTAGACTGTCATGTGCAATCCCATTTTAGAAAATCCATTTAATGCTTTCATGAGCCAAATTTATATTTATTTATCATATTATTGTTATTTTTTATACCATTTATTTATTGTAACATTCCATTATAATATTTTATTTTATTTTAATATTTCAATACACTTTTAATTTATTGTAAACTATTATTTTTAATAAATATATTTATATTTAATTAACAAAATGCCCTTTTAACTTAATAATTTATTTTAATGCATTAATTAACCAAAGCAACATTTTCCAAACAAATTTAAATTAAACAAACTAAATATAAACAACAATTACCTAACCATAATCAGGGTTAAAAAACAAGACCAACTGACCACAAGCATCTAACAATGTTGACGAGGTAACTGATTGGATACTCATCCTCTTCGAGGATGATGGCTAGGGTAGGGGACCTTATGTTATTTCTGAACGATTGTTCCATTGGGTTTAAGGCATGCTCAGACCTGCTAATTCAGGTGGAGTTGATGTCTAATACCTGCAACCCGCATCAAACAAAACGGTCGAACATATACATAGTCATACAATCAGGCACACTGTGAAAGGAAATCACAACATAGCAGGGTACTCACAAATGAGTAATGTGACACTGTCTCTTTCACTAAGACACATCAAACAAGTAACCACATCAACACATAACAATTAGTTTCCTAACAAACAAGATAAGAATAATCACCAAATAATCGCATAACAACCCTGATCAGATAATCACATAATGTTCATAATAAGATTAATCCACATAATCAAATAAGTCCATATTCCAGTAATAATATAAGCATAAAACACCAGTAATAGAAGTATCATCAAAATATCATCATAGCAGTAAGTCAAACATCAAACAAAGTGTCATGATGTCTGATCCTAAGTAGAACAACTACCAGTCTAACAAAGAACAATGTGAGGGGCACTGCAGATTGGTTAAGTAACATTTATAAGTATGATTTGAGAGGTTGTAAGAATGTTTAAATTTGATTGTATTTGAAAATTTAAAAGGCATGAAATAAATAGCACGTATCATTATGAAATTATAGGTCTTGTTTATAATGTTTATATTGTTGTTATATTGTGAAATAATTCTTAATGGTGAGCTTGAGAACTTTTTTTCAGTTATTGCAAGGTAAATCTAGAGAATACTCGAGCAGTTGTGCATGGTGGAATTGGAAGTTGGTCAGGCAATATTAAAAAGTGGAACACTTATATTTGTAATTTGGTCAGATGTACCTACAAGTTGGACAAATGTCATGTCCATGATAGATGAAATGTAAACCGATTTTGTACATTTCTTATCAATTTTTTTGTAAAAGTAATTTTATATTGGAAATATAAATATCTATCCCATTCACTTATATTTGGAAACATGGAAAAGACTTACCCAAACATTCATTGGACCCATAATTGATGTAGTATATACTTTTATTTACATATTATAAATAAAATTTGAAAAAAAAAATGAACTATTTTATACGTAGCATTAATACATAAATTGTCAACAAGCAGAGTTCAATCTATCAACTCCTATCCCCATAGTAGAAGCCCGAACCACCATGGACCCTCTCCCCTAAATCCATGTGAAGGAGTTATTTATTTTTCCTTTGTCGACAGAATCATTTGTTAAAGCATATGGAACAGTAAAATGTTATTTTCACACTTGGAAAAGATTCCTTTAATCACATCATTTAATACCTTTGAGGCAAAGTTATTATAAGCGCCCAGTCATCCATGACAGGCTTTTTTGTCCAAGGTCTCTTTGGGGGCAGCATCTATCCAGCCTCAAGAATGCACTGGGGCATGGATGTTGCATCCATGCATCATCGCATGTCTCTGCAGTCAAACGTACCATGTCTTGTCAAGCACAGAAAGAAATGTGATACGACAGACGTACATGCACTCGAAAGGTAATTTATTAAATTTAAATTCTCTGTGTTGGTGGAAAAAGAACGGAAGTATTTATTTAACTTATTTCACCGGAAAACTCTAAGTGGCGTGAAAAATATAGTTTATGTTTTTTTTTTAATTTATATATTATTAAACAAAATAAATAATCTATGTTCTTTTTGAAATATTTTTTTAAAAAATAACTTTTTAACATTTAAAAATAAATAAATTTTATATTTATTAATATATTTAGATACATAGAATAAATTAAATTATTAAAAAATGATATTTTTATAATAAATAATATATGTATAAAAGATTTTTATTTTTTTAAAATTAAATGATATATTTATAATTCAGTATAAATTAATAATTTAAAGTTACATTTAATTTTGTCAATTAATATATTTTGATATTAATGTTAAATTTTGAGTAAATAGAATAGAGAGGGATATTTTATTTTATAATTAGAAATGTTCGTTTTTATAAAATAAATAGTTAACTTGCATTATCAATATAATAACAAAAAAAAGGATGTCTAAAGATAATAATTATAATAAAAATGTTGAATTCAAAAGCCTAAAATACCACTAAATTACACTTGCATGGTTGCATTTCAAATAAAACCTAAAATAGTCAATTGTTAACAAAAAAAAAAAAGTTTCTTTTAATTTATACATTATTAAATAAAATAAATGATATTTTTTTAATTTTTAAAAATAATTTCAAATATTTTAAAAAATAAATAAGTTTTTAAATCAATTTTGTATTTATTAATATGTTTAAATGCATGTAATAAATTAAATTATTAAAAATGATATTTTATAAGCATAAATAATATATGTATAAAATGATATATTTATAATTCAGTCTAAATTAATAATTTAAAGTTATGTTTATAAGTAAATAGAACATTAGAACATTTCCATTGACTAAATTTATCTTTATCAAAGAACATTCATTCTCTAATTATAAAGATCACTCACAAGGATTGAGGCTAATATGTGAACACTATTTATACTTATTTAGAAGTAACATGAAGGAAATAAAAATAAAAAGAGATAGCTAGAGTAAGGATATGAAATTGTATTGTGATATCATTTAAATTCTATATTTGCATTCTTGTAATCCACCAACTAAGGTCTAGGATGTTGGAAGCTCATTGTGATAGATTGTAATTCATTCTTTAGTACAAATAAATAATTATTATATCATTATTTTGTTGTGTCATTTCATTGTTGTTTAATTGTGAGTTGTTTTATTTTTTTGCATGATTGGACAATCCTTAATTAGATCCTCCATCCACAAGAGCATCAAGTTGAAACTTTCTTTTATGAATTATATTTTGTAGTGATAGGCTTATAGTCATTCCTATGTCTAAGGGAGCCTCCCCAATATTTTTGCATTATATTTCACTAAGTGAAATCCTTGGTGCTTTTATGCTTATAGAGCTTTACTACTTTATTCTTAGATAGATTCTCTGACCCTTACCCTTTTACTTTTACCATTTTAAAGAATTATGTGTGATTAATGCTATCATTGCATGCTTATTTCTATTTTGTAGGTTTGATTTTATCACACATTGTGAGGAGAAATTAAGAATCATCAACCATATTCATAACCTTTTTTAGCACATTGCTATCTTTAGAAATTTTTAAAAATATTAAATTTCCATGCTGAGTATTTGTTTTACTTTGACATGCATCTTTAAATTTGTTCACATGTACATGAAAGTGAATTAACATAATAGTGAATTAACCTGTAACATCTTTAACTACATATTCCAATATTCAAGATTTGAGCTATGTATTATAATTTTTAAGCTTGCCACACATTAAAAATAATATTTTTCTAGAGGATTATGTCAAAATATTTCCCAAAATTAAAAAAGAAATAAAATACTATTTTATTATTATAATAAATTTCAATAAAAAAGTTAATGGAGAAATGAATTAGTTGTTAAATGTTTGTTTTTAGATCTACCTTGATATTTAGTTGCAAGTTTGTTGTCATTTGATCAATCATTAGTTTTTTTTTTTTTAAATATTGTTAAAAGGTCACTCAAGTAAAGGAAAAATCATAATAACATTTTAGTCACAAAATTTATAAATAGATTAAATAAAACTTTCTATCAGTTGTTCATAAAAACCTTCTTTTCATATTGTTTGGAATTGGATTCATAAAAAAAATTTCAATCCTTGTTGATCTTAGTTAATTCTTAAAAAACATTAGAACATTTCCATTGACTAAATTTATCTTTATGAAAGAACATTCATTCTCTAATTATAAATACATTAATTGACAAAATTAAAGATAACTTTAACTTATTAATTTAAACAAAATTATAAATATATCATTTTATACATATATTATTTATGCTTATAAAAGTATCAATTTTCAATAATTTAATTTATTACTTGCATCTAAACATATTAATAAATATAAAATTGATTGAAAAACTTATATTTTTTTTAAATATTTAAAATTATTTTTAAAAATTAAAAAAATGTCATTTATTTTATTTAATAATGTATAAATTAAAAGAAATTGTAACAATGGACTAGGTTTTATTTGAAATGCAAGCATGCAAGTGTAATTTAGTGGTATTTTAGGCTTTTGAATTCAACATTTTTATTATAATTATTATCTTTAGACGTCATTTTTTTGTTATTATATTGATAATCCAAGTTAACCATTTATTTTATCAAAAATGAACATTTCTAACTATAAAATAAAATATCCCTATCTATTCTATTTACTCAAAATTTAACACTAATATCAAAATATATTAATTAACAAAATTAAATGTAACTTTAAATTATTAATTTATACTAAATTATAAATATATCATTTAATTTTTAAAAAATAAAAATCTTTTATACATATATTATTTATTATAAAAATATCATTTTTTAATAATTTAATTTATTACATGTATTTAAATATATTAATAAATATAAAATTTATTTAAATTTATTTATTTTTAAATGTTAAAAAATTATTTTTTAAAAAATATTTCAGAAAGAACATAGATTATTTATTTTATTTAATAATATATAAATTAAAAAAAAAAACATAAACTATATTTTTCACGCAACTTAGAGTTTTCTGGTGAAATAAGTTAAATAAATACTTCCATTCTTTTTCCAACAACACGGAGAATTTAAATTTAATAAATTACCTTTGGAGTGCATGTACGTATGTCGTATCACATTTCTTTCTGTGCTTGACAAGACATGGTACGTTTGACTGCAGGGACATGCGATGATGCATGGATGCAGCATCCATGCCCCAGTGCATTCCTGGGGCTGGATAGACGCTGCCCTCTTCGGGTTGCTTGTGGACACCTGTCTGTCCCCGCCTCCAATTTCTCATATTTTCTGTCTAGACCAAAGAAGCGACCAGAGAGGTAGATGCTCAGAAGCCATTAACAAAAAGAAAACAGATATGCCGAAAAAATCAAGATCTAAAAGCTCGCATCCTTCCACACCATCCCCCTTCGAGAGGGAGATATAAATTAGTGGCAGAGCCATTGGAATAGTGATAGGAAAGGGCGGCAGCACCCTCAGGAGTTTCAAAGTAATACCAGGCATTGCTTCTGTAAAATGTTCTTCCAATGGAAAAATCCAAATCCACGGCTATTCACAGCAAGCTGTGGAGACCGTTTCCTGCGCCATCGAGCAGCTGGTGAGCTTCTCCCTGGACAATAAATAACGGCTACTTCCCCGATTTCTTCACATTCTGTTTCTGCAAATCCGTCCATGATCCGCTGATTGCGGTCAACAAAGTTTGCTTCGAAAAGTTCTCCAACAATATTTCCAACCTTTCAGAGCGCGATACTGCATCCCGGAGGTCGTTTTTCTGTGTGAAATCCGCGGAATTCTGTGAGGATTTGACCTATGTAGCTCAAGATGAAGTAGAAATTTTATCAACAGAGTTTGCCGACAAAACCACCAAAATATTTTTTCATTCCAACTGGAACTTCCCGACCTACAAAGAGAAGCTGCAATCATGTATCGCACCTCTGATCTTCTGCAGGATCGAAATGGAGTCGACAAGGTCTATTAAATTAATCGTTAGGTTTGGAAAGGAGCTCTTCTACGGCGCCAACTGGAAGGAGCTGCATCGCGAGGATTTCATGCCGGTGGAGCATTTGCAGGATCTCTGACGGCGCGAGCTTTTGGACCAAAGATTTTCTACGTCCTGCTCGGACACTGCCGTGAAAGACCTCAAGTTTATGCATCTCCAAACTTTAGGGTACCAAAGAGTATCGAACCGTAGAAAAATAAGTATCATTGTTGGAGATCTTAAGTCCAGGCAGCTCCAATTCAACGTATCAGCTCGTGATGAAGGTAATGAGGGTTCTGGCGAGAAGATTGTGATAACGAGGGTTCGAAACCAGCCGAAGCGGCATGGATTCGTGACTTTTTGCCGTGAAGGGTCGGCTACGACAGACTTCAGGCTTGGGGTTATGACTCACGGAACCGACTTGCATCCCGACAAGGAGATGGTGGAATGGATTGACAAGGCCTGGAGGAATCGAACCCCCGATCAGTTGCTTGTCTTTGATCCGCCGGGAAGATTTCTCGTCATGAACATCAGATATAAAGAGTCGGAAACTTATGTCACCGAGAATTGGAAATTCCGCATCGCTAAAGTTGGGGACGGGGACAGAAGTAACAAGCTTAGTAATAGATGGGACTGTGCATTGAGTAGCAGATGGTTCAAGAGGAATTTGGATAAAATAGAGGAGGATAATATGAATTTGGCCATGGAAAATGTGCGGAGCTCGTTAAAGAAGCTGCAAAGATAAGCCACTTGATGGATTCCAAATAAGGGGCTTATTTTATTTTTAGCTACTTGTTTCTCTTTAGTTATTAAGCCTATGCTCTTGATGGCATGCACTTAATGAAAGGAAAGGTCCTTTTATAGTTCACGATACTAGGTGGTCTGTTTTTGGGTCTACAAATGGTTTAGTATATGGGACTCCTCGTACTCTCAATATGAGGGAGGCACCTAACTCGTGCTCCACAATACGAGGTGTACATACCTTACCCCTGTAGGATTTGAACTTGTGACCTCTCTTTCAAGAGTACAAGTTCTCCCCTAATGTAAAAAGAAAGCTTTGTGATGTTATTGGTGGCATGATAAGCACCTGGTAATGTATTTATTCTGCTGCATTGTTGCTGCATAACATATTTTATAAATGTTTCATATTATTCATCTATTGAGTTGGGGTAGGTTTTTGGTAGTTTTTAGTTTAGTGTCTTGTGATCCTTCATATTTGTAATTTGTATATATGTCAATTTTTATTTATTTTTAGAATGTTTTAATATAATTATATATTGATAAATAATTTAATTTTGTGAAAATGGTTTTTTTTTTAAATTTAAATATTTTTATTTATACATATTTTTATATATTTGATCTTATTTTGTTTGTATTTGTATATATTTTTATATTGTTTATTTATTATGTCTATTATTATTCTTTATATATGAATATTCATTCTTTGCATTGACATCATTTCATTGTCTTAGACAAATCTACAACACAAAATCAATCTTATACAACACAAGATCAATCCTATATAACACAAGATAATCTTACACAACACAAAATTGATCTAAAATTTTAAAATTCAAATTATTCTCCACTAGTCAGCATAACCTAACTTAGTATACATTTGCATGATTTGTTACTAGGTAATATTTAAGGACACTCATTTAAACACCAATTCATCATCCTAGCATCATCCAAGAATCATTCAAATTCTTAAATCATGGGGAACATTTCAATTAGAGTGCTAAAAGGAATTTATATATATCAAAATTTATTTTCTAGGATATTTGCATTCTTACTTGCTATTTGTTAACATTGCTAAGGTTGTAAATCCAACCAATCCAAGGGGTTAGCCTAGGAGAGTTTGGCCTTAGTGATCCCACAACCTCCCAAGGTGTTTTAAATTCCACTAGCCCTTAATGATCATTGAATAGTAGATTTCAAAATGAACTAAGGAGCATAAGCGTAAAATTGCTTAAATCAAATATGTGGAGTGCAAAGTAGATCTACACTTGCAAATGTCACCTAGATCTAGGAGATTGGCCTAGTAAATAGTCATAATCTTCACAACATCCTAAGCGACACATAGAACAAGGATATTAATTTTCTCATACTAGAACATCATATTATGCATTTCATCAAGTTTTTTCATTCTCAATGGTTCTAGAGCCAAGTGCCCTTATCCATCACATTTATTTTCTTAAATTGGAATTAATTGTTCAATTATCACTCCCACAACTAAAAGTAATTATTCTAGGTTTCTTTATGATTATGAATGTATGCATTTGTTGTATTTCCCTAGATCGAGTTGAGGGTACTATTAATTTCCTTTATATTTTTTGTGAACTCACCCTATCTTACACCACCTCAAGGTTTCACTTTAAGGTTTATTCCTTTAGTGTTTTATGGTGTCAAATCTACGCTTTCTATTTATGTCGTCATAATTTAGATCTTACTCTAGTGTTTTTTTGTTGTTTGTTGATAGTTCATTGATATATACTTTATAGGATTTAATCTTCATTAGTTTCTATCTATTTTGTTCAAACCTACCCACAATACCACACCCATCCTTGGCTATCCTATTAGCATTTATTTTTAGATCTAATATACATTTGATACTTTTTATTCTTAAATTTGAAAGTGAATTATTGATCTTCAACTTATCCATTTTTCAATGTCACGAGCTACTTGTGATCCTAAAATTTTGAGATCGATTGTTTAAACCCTTCTACAGTTACCTAATTTACTAAAACTAAATGATTTGCATTGATACTCCTGTTGAGAACCACTTGGATGATAATCAGTATTTTGATCATGAAATCCATGTGCAAAGAAAATATATAAATGAACTTCCTAGTTTGACTAATTTTGAAAACATGTAATGCACATTTAGTTTGTGGTATTGATCAATTGGTTAAATTAAGGCAATAATTAATTATTAGACCTATTTAATAGATCAATTTGACCTAATATGTATATGAATAATTGCCGTTACAATCAATTGAATTTGGTTCATGATATTGATATGATAATGATAAGTTAATTCTTTAGTCATTTGACTTAAGCATATTTGAAAATTATATTGTGGTTTATTAGCCATGATTTTTATATTTTGCAAGGACAAAGGCATGTTGAAATAATAGCTTTAAAAAGTTACATTTTGATAACTTTGTGATATTATACTTAAAATATTTTTATATTATTTAATAATAAATAATATATTAGTTTGGACATGTGACTCCACATATATTAAATGTGTTAGTGTAGATTAACTATTGATTATGCATATACATTTTAAAATAGTAGCCTAGATTAAATCCAATGGTACTTTTCCCCTTCAAAAAAGTACATTCAACAATTATTTTGAGATGAAAATTTCATATTTTCCCTATAAAAGACTAAGTTGATATCATTACTCAAATCTATTATTGAATTTTCATTTCTTTATTTTAGATTATCATTGGGCCTGAAGGAAATAAAAATTAAAGAGGGAAATAATGTAATGTTGGGTACCATTTATAGACACCTAAATTTGTCCACAACTAACCATGTCAAACTTTTATACTATTCCAATAATTAATTAACTAAATATCAATCATTTATTTAATTAATTCACCTGTTACCATTGTTTCCAAAATTTAATTAAATACATCAATATTTATTTGATTAAATTTAACCTTATAGTCCTATCCTACAAGAATTAAATAAATAAAAACTATTTATTTAATTCCTACATTTTCCTACCTCAATCCAATTAGTTGGTTAAAATAAATTAATTATCTAATTAACCCTTGATCATTCCTAAATGTGACTAATTCAATCAATCATATAATCTCACTCATCTCAAAAATACTATAATGAAATCTTAACCCTTGATCACATCTCTCAATCCTAACCCTCCATTTAAACATGTAATCTCTCACACATGTGTGGGAGGACACTTGTTAAGTATCCCTTCCTTATGTGATCTCTTACACATGTGTGAAGAGTCACATGCTTCCATCCCTTATCCCCATGTGATCTCTCACACATGTGTGTAGAATCACATGTCTCCATCCCTTATCCTCGTGTGCTCTCTCACACATGTGAGAGGGGTCACATGTCTCTATTTTACTTCTATATGTGTACTCACACATGTGTGAGAGGACTATTGTCATAGATACCTCTTCTCCATGCATCCTCTCACATGTGTATGAAAGGACTCAATCCCAACTCTTGGATTTGGTCAAACTAATCCAAACCATGTGTACCTTCTTAGTCCTCCTTACCATGTGCACCAATTGAATGGTGCCAATTGGTGATATCTCATCTACCCTAATCTTTAATAAATCCTCAACCATTGATCTTGAAATTAAATCTCAAACATTCATTCTCCATCCTCAACATTTATAAATCAAATCCTCTCCAAGTTATTTTATTGATCTCATTCCATTGTAAAGTCGCGTCAAATTATAAAACAACCACATCATAACTACATATTATCAACACACTAAGAGCACATTAGGAGAATTCTTAGGAGGCCACTTGAAACTTCTCAAGGTTTTGGGTACACATTCATCATTTTATCACTCAAACAAAGATATAATAGAAAGAAAGGTAAAATGTTGATTTCTTTGTGTTTTGACCAGTGTCCTCTATCGTACGTATTTTGGCACACTCAACGAAACCCCCATCCAAAATCTAAACTATTTTTAAGTTTATTGTGAGTTTTCATGTTGTAGGTTTTAATTCATTACTTATGCAACTCTTGAGTCACATTCACATCATTCTAGGAACCTATGTGCTAAAGTGGTGTCTTTGTTCAAAAGAAGAAAATTTGCTTCATAAAGTGGATTCTCTACCTCTCTTGCCTCACATTCATATAGATCCCAACTCACATATGGTACCTCATAAGGTGCCTATGCAATATTGAGTAGCTTGCATTCTAAATTTGTGATTGCATGAATCAACACCTACATAAATCAGTATTTATCTTCTAAATTAGTTTCTATATTTTGAATTAGTGCATGCAAATCAATACCTATATTTTGAATCAATACCTTTGTTCTAAATTAGTACTTGCATTCTACCTACATGAATGGTTTTTTGTGTTCTAAATTAGTGCCTACATTCTATATCAACTCCTATGTGAATCAATTCCTATTCAAATCAATGCTTGCATGAATTAATGCATGCATGAATATGTGCTTATGTGATTTAGTGCCTAAAAAATCAATGTTTATATGTCATCAATTATAACATTAAAGCTTAATGATAATGTATTACATTATCATCCCTCAGAATTCTACAAACAATTCTTCTTACAAATCCATGTAGATACCTAAAACATTCAACATTTCTCATAAAGAATATTTAGTTTATTACTTGATTAAAAGCTATAAAAGAAACATTCATACATATGAAAGACTGTAAAGATGAACAAAAAAGATCCTTGATCAATTTTATTCATAAATGTTGAAGGTAAGTACAAGTAGGAAATAATTTGCTTGCAAAATTTATCATTGTATTGGGTTCTAAATGCTAGTAATGTTATACAAAATTACCAATTGCATTGGCATCCTTTCCTAACAAGACCTAAACCAGACATATATTGACTAAAATACAAAAGTTACTCTACTTATAAATTTTCAAGATCCTTTGCAAATGGCCCTAAATTCGGGCTTTTATAAGAAACAAGGGAGCGAACAAGCTTCAGGACATAGGATAGATGCCATATTTTCATTTGACCATCTTGTCCTAAAAAGAGACAAAAATACAAAACCTCCCAAGGAAGACAAAAGGGATATTCCACATGAAGACAAAAAGATGTTATAATTGAAGATGCTCGCTGATGCTACAATGATAAAAGAGAGAATGATTATACTCTAAGGCCTTATCTCTTGAACTAAAAGAATATTCTCCTTTTGAAGTTGTTGTAGTGAGTTTCAACTAATGTTGATGTAATGCCCTAAATTTGGCACGAAGGCAACAACACAACTAACAATTTTATTTTTTTTTAATTTAACATGTAAAACCTTGATCACTGATGCTTATACACACCCATAGTCACTATCTATGCGCAACAACCGGGAGTTGGAGGTGGTCATGGGAAAGGACAAGGCCCAACACTTGAGTATGAGTAATTTCTGGATAGAAGTAGGGATTAATCGATATTACATGGTTATACATTTTCACGACACACTAATTAAGCCACCTAGACAAATTTGATGAAGCCTATATTAACATCTAAATTTTGAAGGTCAAAAACGAGAGGGAGTAAAATTTTTTATAATTTACAACTAATTGATAATTCCTTTTTGTTTTAATTTAATTATTATTATTAACATTATTTAATTATTATAAATTTAATTCTTACTATTGGTTTAATCTTTTAAGGACAATTAAATTAACATATAATATATTATTTATTTATTACAAGAATAAAATTAAAAGATATAAAATTCAAGAATAATTTATACAAATAAGCACTTTTTAGGCTCCTCTAATTAGTGAGATATTACTTTTTCCTAGATTTTCCTAATATTACATGCTCAAACATCCTTATTTCTTTATTTAAATTTATAGAATCTTCCTATGTGAGGGAATATATTCCCCTCTTCACATTTGTTATTTAAAAATTCCCCACTATGAAACTATATTAACTAGAAACGTGGGAATCTAGTTTTGTTTTTTTTTTATTTTGGCTCATACGAATTGACTAGATCTTAGAAGGCCTAAACTTTTATGTGTAAACGAAGAGTGTATAATGAGACGACAGTGTTAAACGTCTAAGGTTAGAATTTAAGGGTTTTATGCTGCCATGGATAGAAGGGATGGATTATTTTTATTTCAAAGATATAGCTTGCCGTAAATAAAAACAAACAACCCCATTTACTTTTCACATCTAAATCGATTAGCTGCCTTATTGCGAATGCTATATTTTCTTCTGAAATGTGAATTCGTTAATAAACGCATACATCGACATCTTTACTATTCAATAAATTAGTTTGAGTTCGCTAAATCTTAAAATGGCGTTAGAGTTAAGGCGTTCAATGGAAAGAGGAGGCGGGTACCAAAAGAACCAGAACACATTTTTTTTCACGTCCATTTTGAAATCTGGAGCCAACTGTATGAACCCTAAAAATTTTATCCTAATGATTTCGTGAAGCTGCCCTAAACATATCACTGCATATAACCCTATTTTTCTTTTTATTTGAGAGATTTTAGGTCACTGAATGCATAACATTAATGAGTCAGAGAAGCGAAACCCTACTGTCTACCATACTTTTCATTTTTAGAAACAAAATAGATTACTGGCTGACCTAGCTATTACAGCCATGAGGAGATTTCCAAATAATGGCATGCAGGAGAGGATAAAGGCGCCTGCGTTCTTGGTTGTAAAGCTTGAGCCGTCATACTGGCTATTAGCTGTGTGTATACCCTTTTTGTTTGTTTGTTTTTTATTTCATTTTATTTTATTTTTGATGGCTCAGGTACTATATATAATTTCTATTGTCTATTTCTTTTATGGTGCATACGCTTAGGTGTAGCAGGGAAGACAAGTATAAAATAATTACCAGCTTTGCATCATTCTTCTGTGAATCTACACAGATTTTATAATACTGCAAAATGTTATTATATGCATATATTGTTCTTTCTTTCTTTTCTTCTTTTTTTTTTTAATTTCTTTCAAGTCCTAGTTATAACCCTACCACGATCTGCAACCCTTATACTAATATTTTGTTCCTGGCACTCTAAATCCTGTGCAGTTTCCTAACAGCATACAGCTTGGGACGATTCAAGGAAACATGGACCTCTTTTATTCGTTGCAAATAGGCATCTCTCTATTTCTCTTCTGGAAACTGAATCAACAATCTACTCCTATACGCTTATTGAACAAATAAAATCTTCCCATAGGAAATGCATAAATTATTTTAGCTCTTTCCTTTTTTTTTCTATATGCCTCAAAGTATTGCATTGCCTAATTTGTTTAATGTTCAATGGAAACTCCAGCCCTTCATTTATTTATTTACAGAACCATGCTTAGAATGAAGCTAACCCATATTTTAAAGTAGATTCTACTTTGAAACTACAAATGAAATCAGAATGAAAACAATGAGATTTTAGAACTGTGCACCCAGACCTACCTTGGAGTAAATCCTCTTTCATACATAAACAGTAACTATATATATTTCCTCTTCTTTTTTTTTTTTACTAAACATAAATCACCCATGTCTCATAAATTACATTTCCCTATTTCTCTCATTGCCAAGCATAAGTAAGCAGATCATGACATGAATCCAGATAAAAGTTTATGACAGGATTAAGCGCACAGTTAAATTTTAGAAAGATTCATACTCATTATAGAAAGAAGGTGAGGAAATGTAATAGTTACTTCCTCAAAATTTTGTTATCTTTTTATTTTTATTTTACACACAACTCTTAAGATTATATACAGATTCTTAAAATATAATAACCCCTTTCTTTGATAAGAACAAAATATTCATTTGCTATTTAATGGAAAGTAAACTTAACATAGTTGACATTTGCATTGAACGAACAAAAAGTTAAAATGATTATTTTCCTCTCAGTTTCTCTTTCACAATGTCCTCACCTAATTTTATAACACAACAGTTTACCATTTGATTAATAGAACAAAACAGAGGCAAGTAAAAATGCTCACTCATTTATCTTTTCACATAACAGAAAACAAAATAGAGACTTAAGTTTTCTGGGTAATAACATAAACAGGATCCCATATTTCATAGGTTCTTTTGTAACTTTTCCACATGGTTTCATACAAAATGATCAAATAGTCCTTTCACTTATAACATGTAGATACAACATTTCTATTTACTGCTCTTCATTTGTTTATTTACAACAACACAGTGACAGAAAATCCATTTTCCTATTTACATCAACAAGAACACAATAGGGTGGCTTCCACTTGAAATAACAACAATAAAAATCCATTCTCCAAGTAACACATGTACTTTCAAATCTGCAACTCCTCAAACCTGCAAAACTAAACAAGGAACAAAACTTCTTCTATGGGCCAATGGGGAGCTCACCTCCCAGCCTTTGGTTGGAAAACCAACCACCCCCGAGCTAGGAGGCACCTTGGGAACCAGGTACAATCATGCAAACCGAAATACATTAACACATAAGATACACACAAAATTATTCACACCCACCCAAGGGAATTTTCACATAACAAAGGGTTCATTACGAACCCAAAATGGGGAATGGAAGTGGACTACGCACTCCATTTTGGGGACTCAAAAGTAAACACCTTGAATAACATTCACCAATCCTTTCCACCCCTTCATTACAACCCTTCCTTCTCATTTCCTTATCCACCCCAACCATATTTCACATTTCACAAAAACATATGGGTACTCATACCCTTTTTATTAACCTCTCCTTTTAAAGGAGGAATGACTAGCCCCCATGGAGGTTCCTACTCCAACCTTCCCCAAACTTGGGATGCTCTTCCCAAATTTGGGTGAGCTTATCCCATTACAACCCTTTTTCCCAACACTCATACATAGCAAAGAAAACAAAAGAAAACAACACTTAAGAGAGAATTTTCAAATACACAATCACATGTACATAGTGCATACAAATTTAACAACATAAGCAGCAAGAGGGTTTGTCAATCCTACCTTAATCCAAGCTTTGGGAGCAAGTGTTGAAGATGAGCACAACTCCACCTCCTCCAAGCTTGCTTTCCAACCTTCCCCAAGCCAAATCCAAGATCTCCCCAAAATTTCAAGTCCAAAACCAAAGAATGCCAAAAGAGAATCCCCAAAACCCTTGTTCTTAGCTTTTCTTATAGAATCTCAAGTTTGAATTTCCTTTGAATGGGGAAGCGACACTTGTCACTCACCCATTCACCCTCCCAAGCACATTCACCCATGTGTGCTCTCACATGTGTGAGAACTTGCGAGACTTCCAAGACATCATAGAGAAGTGGGAGTGGAAAGGGACTAGTCCCCATCCCACTTCTCAAAACCTTATTTTCGCCAAACTTCATTAATGCCTCGAAAAGGGTGCCCAATCATGAAACTAACCCAAAACTATAGGTTAAAAAGGTACCTGACCCATAGGTACTTGACCTAGGAACCTTAAATCAATAAGAACACTTAAAAAACTCAACTTTTCAACCCTCAAAAAGTGCCATAAAGATCCAATCTGAGTTTGTCCACTTGGGTGGCCAACTCACCACTTGATGGATTGACATGGGAATTAAAAACAATTTACAAACATGCACAAATACATCACAAAGAAAAAAATTACATTACAAAATGGAACTATAGTCCCTTCATATGGACTATAGCTCGGCTTCACTGGCAAACTCACTCAGGGTTCCCAAGGTTACCTCCAATTTCTATTGGCCATGGAAAATGTACCTGCACACTCGATGCACACATTAATCCATATAATAAATCATGTATCAAAACCATCGAATCACCACTTCATATACACAAGTTTCCATCCAAATAATTCATATATCAAAACAATTGAAACACCATTTCATAAACACAAGTTTCACAATTTCTCATAGCATATATATCTCATATCATAATTAGAAAAATCACTAATCACCTATCATATTCAATTCTTTTTACCTTAATTTTCACATATTCCATTTGTTCATCATTTAAAAATTCAAATTGAACAACCATAGTAACTATCATAAATTTAGGTCAACCGTCGTAGCCATCTAATTAAGCATGCAACATCATAATCAAATCATCATAAGAACTCAAATGTCTAAATACCATAGTCAAATCATCATAAGAACTCAAATGCCTAAGTATCATGTCATCAAAAGTATCTATAAGTAAAATCAATAACCACAACTGAAAATAGTCTAAATACGAAATGTATCATAGGGGTAGGCCTCACATTGTAATGTCCCCTTCTCAAACCTGATCTTTCCAGTGACCGTTGGCCTTTTCCTTGGGAAACCGAAGGCTAGTCGGAAGATAAATTAGGGTTTCCTATTTTTGAGGAGGTCATTGCTCAGAGATGATGGGTTCAATGGCGGATTCTTTCTGGGTTTTCAGAGAGCTTCGCAGTGGTGTGTTCGTCTCGGCATTCAGAGCACTTTCTGGAATTTACTATTTTTAGTAAATTCTAATTTTGGCAGCTTTTTAGTTGGGTTCAGCTCGATCGACTTCCTGCTTCAGTTTGGTCTGATGTTGTGTTCAGTATTGGCTTCGGGGCACATTCAGAAGGATGAGTTAAGTCATTTAATTAAAAAGTCACGTTTTAAATATTATGTTTTAATGTTGACCCCTTGGCCTAGATTTAATGACTTAACGTTGTTTTAAAAAGTGGTCTCAAAGGGTGGCGCCATCATTAAAGTTATATTTAATATTTGATGAAATTCTCCTAAGTCAAAGCAAGGTTAAGAAGGGGCGCATTTATCAAGGTGATGACTCAATTAAAATATGATTATTGAGTTAAAAGGAAAAGGACGCCATATTGAAGAAGGAGTTAGGGTTTCGACTTGAAGATGAGATTAGGGTTTCATGAAGTCAGCTGGAATTTATATAAGGAAGACTTGGTTCATCATTTGGACATCTTTTGTCTATGCTAATGTTATGCTGCCGAAACGGTTGCGGAATTGCTTCGAGGAATGAATGCCTCCTAGTCTGGGCTCGACTTCGTGCTTGAGAGACAGCACCTAGTGGAGAGGTTCAATTATTTAAGGTAGATTTGTGAGTTCATTTGTATTTGTGCTTGTATTCAGTTTGGTTTTGTTAAGTAAGTTTGCATTTTAGAGAGTTTTCTATATTTGCTGATTTGATACAGCAGATCCATGTTTTTACTCATAACTTCAAAAAAGACAAAAATATAGTTCTGGGTATTGTTCCATTGTATGTGTTAGCCCTAGGCGTCCATATTCTCCAAATTGCAGATTTTAATGTTGTTTATTGAATTTTTAAAGCCAAGTCAAATTTCTCAGCTGGGCCGTACCATTTAATGACATTGGGATTCGTGCATAATTGATATGTGGGCTTTAGATCTATTTTCAGTGTCTCATCTTAGGCGTGTGCTTAGTTAAGTCTTAGTGCATTTGATTTCTAGTCAATCGGAGGTCATACGTGGAAGATATGAGCATTTTAGTAATTCCTTAGACTGCTGGTTTATGCATTTAATGAGCAGATTTGTAACAGAAATCAGAAATCTATATCTTGATCTTTGAAGGTGTTGGTTCTGGTATTACTATTCAAAAGTAAAGGTGATTCCAATTGATGTAATGTTGATCCTTTAATTTCATAAGATATTGGCAGACAAAAGCTCCTTATTTGTAAAACTGACAGTAGTACTGGCAGTGATTTCATTATTGCTCAAATCTGGTTGTGTTCTCATTTTCATTCAAAGTTATTGTAATAGTGATAGCTCCGCCCTATGGTAGCTACTTTCCCATCTTGGGTCAGCAAGCACATTCTGGGTGTTGAGTGTTTTTCAGCTTCAGCATTTCTCTTTCAAGTAGTGTTATTGTACTCACTCCGTCATATGGTCGCCCCTCACTCCGCATTGGATTGTGTAGCACATACTTGACGTCGAGTTCTTTTTTGCCTTTAGAATAGAAGACCCTCTGACCTATGCTCGCCATCATCGGCACCATTCTTGGTTAGAGTTGCTTTTTGCATAAGCAGTTTGATTCAGATCCTCTGACCAATGCTCACACCTTGCCCACATCGGGATCCTGGTGTACATACTAGTTAGAGTTGCTTCAGTACATTTTGGTTTATCATCTAACCTTAACGGGTGCTTGTAATTTGAAATTGTAAAAAATCGAAAAAAATTGGCTTGGAATATTTCAGTGGTATCAGAGCCAAGATCCTGCCATCCTGTGCCCATCAGAGTTCACTTGACAAAGAAAGATGACTACAGAGAAGTCTCTACTTGAGTTAATGCATGATATATGTACGCTATTGAAGGATCCTGAGTTAAGGTGTGGAATCAGACAGTTTTATTCTAAGTCTGAGAAGTCGGATTTGATTGGGGTTTCTAAAGAATGCCAGTTCAAGAGGAAATGTGAACACAAGGCTGACATACTCTACAGAGATTATCAGAGCATGACAAATGAGTTTAAGAACGGTGTTTCATTTGATACCTTTTTGGATTGTGTGGTGACTTATTCCCCTGGAAAGCGGGCTATGGTCAACTACATCAAAAAAATGATTAAGGAGGAAGCAGAATGTGCCATGGTTGCCGGTGCAATAAAGGTAGAAGAAATTCCTGTTTGTAGGTTGCAGCCCACAAGTAAGCAGAATGAAGAGAAAAAACATTCAACTAGTGTTGAAGAGGGCACAAGCGAGGTGCTCATTTTGCCTAAAAATGATAGGGCATTGGATGAAGAAACCTTGACAGATGAGGAGTGTGCGGGAGAGCCCCATAATACTCCCCTTGACTTGCATGTGATAGCAAGTGATGTAGATCAGTTCGGTGAGAAGAATATAGCAGCAGACTTGAATCCTAATTTGGATTCATCTCATGAAGGTTTTGAGGTTAAGGGCTTCACAAAGGATGTTGGTAATGATTTCGAGGTGTTTGTACCTCCTCTTGTTGAAGATTTAGTGATAGATAGTTTTCCTCTTGTTGCTGTTCAAACTCCTCAAGAGTTTTCACAAGATGAATTTATTACAAGTGATCACGAAGACTTTGATGGCATGCATATGATTGTTCATGATGAGATCAGAAACATACCTATAGATGATAGGTTCATTGAAGATAAGGATGATAAAAAATTTCTAACAGCTAGTTCTAAAGATTCCTTACTTCCTTTCAGTGACAGTGCTAAGGGTGGTTTTGAGTTTGAACTTCAGACCCAACCATTGGAGGAAGGTACTTATGAAGACATCAGCTTTAGTGATTTGGGAGTTGACCTATTCCAAGAATCAACACCCCAAGTGTTGCACAATGAACACTCTTCTTGTGATCGAAACAATCAGCCTCTCCCCATTTGGGATCCAGGTGTGAAGGCACTTAGTGATGACAAACCGGTATGGGATGAATTTCCCTTTGATTCGGATGAAGGAATGGAACTCGATAAGGGTTCTCTGTCGGCAGACAATGGTGTGAATATGCTTAAGTTTGGGGCTGCCTTCAAGTTTGATCAGAGTAACATGGAAGAGGAAACAGAGTTTGAGGGCCATATGGCTCTTGAAGATGAAAGGTTTGGAGGAATGACCAAACACAAATCTGATTTATCAAGGCATGAAGCTGATTGCAATCAACGAGTTGAAGGCTTAGTGGAGTATGATGTTTTCCAAGACATTGAGCATTCTCCACTAGTTGGTGGTGAAGTACAAGAATTTTGGAGCAACAATGAGGGCAGCAAAAGCGTGAAACAAAGTTCTGATTTTCAGTTACAGCCTATCAGCAATTCACCATCTTCGCATTCTTATGAGTGTGAAGGCCAACCTGAGGTGTCCGTTGAAGATGAAGTGCGAGCTCTATCTAGATTTGATCGCACACATCGTCTGATTGAAGGGCTTATTTGGGATGCTCAGCTTGAAGAGAGACAAAGAGGAGTGAAATATGAAGTTGCTCTTCCCAAGTTGCAACTTATCAGAGACTCATTGGAGACCTTGAAGTCTGAGTACATAGGCTTGATTGAAGATAGAGATCATGCCGTTGAATCTGCAAAGAAGGCCTTCATTGTTTTCGAAGAAAGGGAGAGTATGGTTGATGAGCTCACTTTGGAGCTTAAATCAACAAAGGACAAGTTGAAAGAAACTCAGTTGGATCTAACAGAGGTTGCAGACCAGTTTGCAGATTTCAAACTTTTCAAGGAGCAAGAGGATGCACAAAGAGCTAAAAAAATCAATCAAGTGATTGGAGATTTTGACTATCTTCAAGAGGAGTTTGATCTTGAAAGCATTTCAAGAGAGTCAGAAGTTGCATGTGCAGATGTGGGACAGCGAGACGTAAGGAATGGCTTCCAAGTCTTCGACAATCCCTTCTTTGAAGTGGGTGCTGAAGCAACTTATGACAATCCTCTCTTTGTTTTGAAAAATGAAGCAAGTAGTGAAGTGACCAAGCATGAGGTCAAGCGTGAACTCCAATCTAAGGTTGCCTTGAAATCACTCCATGACGATGTGCCCCGCATGTTGAGTAGTAAAGAATGCTTAAGAGGAATTGAGGATGCAGTCTTCACTTTGGAAAAGGGACCAAAATATGGTGATTGCACTCTTGTCAATCCATTCCTTGGGTTGAGGGATGCTAGTCTGCTCTGGGAGTGGAATTTGAAGTCATCTTATGTTTCATGCTTCAGTGTTCCTGAAGTTTTCATGGATAGGTTTCAAGGGTTCATCACAGGGAATGCCAGTTTTGCAAGTATGCCCTTGATTTTGACTAGCACTCAGAGATGTGCTATGTTTCCTTGCAGGAGTGTTGGAGATTATTTTCAGCTGGGTATTCAAACTTGGAATTCTCAACATGGGTTGATGGAGCATACAGTTTATGGAAAGAAGAAATTATGGAGGAACAAGAATCAAATTTTTAGACTTTTTGGTGTCGTTCTTTCCTTTAGCAGCTTCTTGATGGTTCCATTTGTTCATCAACAAATGTATTGGAGAGAGATTTTGAGCATGGGTTGGAGAAATGAACAATTGGTGGCTCTTGAATGTGTTTCTCGGCTAAGACATGGACAGATTTTGAGACTCGAGCTTGCTGGTTTGAGGCAGACCAGCCACCTTACATGTTGCGTTTATCGCATTCAGGAGAGTTGGTTCATCACTCCTGATCAAAGAAGTGGTAGTTCTCTCATGGAGATGAATCTAGTGTGTTTTCCAACCACCTTGGAGGTGTCACCTTGCAGCTCGATGGTCATCTCACATGCTCACGTTTGGGATCTTGAGTGGTGTTGTTGTTTTCCTTTGGGTAGGACT
This sequence comes from Sequoia sempervirens, assembly GCA_007258455.2. NCBI lineage: Eukaryota > Viridiplantae > Streptophyta > Pinopsida > Cupressales > Cupressaceae > Sequoia > Sequoia sempervirens. Next base: position 112,715 of record VDFB02352331.1, on the reverse strand, counting down.
CAAGAATCAGATTGCACTGCGCTGATCCTAGCCTTGATCAGCAGCAATTATTTGTTCCATCACACTTTTCCTACTCTCCAAATTCATCTTATGATGGTTGATGATGTAAACTTTGACAGTTTACTCTCAGTATTGATTCATGACAGCAGTAGCTCACATGCTTTGGTTCACCATTCGGAGACTCATGGGGTTGGAACTATGATTGTTTTCTGTAGTCTTCATGGTTGTGCCAGTATAATTCAGATGAGGCATGGTAGCTTTATGCGAAGACATGAGTATGAGTTTGTTGAGCTCTTGCAAAGGAATGCTTCCCTCCTTGCAAGAAGATTTGTAGAGGTCACACTTGCGGTCATGGTCCCGTTTGTTACCATGTGGAGGTATGGGGAGGAGTTCGATTTTGATTTGAGTAGTCTATCTCTCCTATTGCTTAGAATGGTGATTGACAGTAGTATGGTTGATACTGTTAATTCGGGGCATCGTGGACATGAGATGTTGCATGATTTTGATTTCCCTCCTTTAAGATCTTCCAATTTGAGTATCATAGATGGTAACACTTTGGAGTTACAAGGGGAGTCAGTGCAGCATTCGCATGATATTTTCATTGATGTGATCAGAGTGGTGCAGCATCGGCATGGTGGGTTTTTCCTGAGATGCATTTGGGAACCAGGGATCATACTTGTTGCGTATGGATTAGTTTTCAAATTTTTGGAGTTGTGGTGGTATTGCTTGAGGACAAGCAATTTTGGGAAGGGCGGATTGTAATGTCCCGTTCTCAAACCTGATCTTTCTAGTGATCGTTGGCCTTTTCCTTGGGAACCCGAAGGCTAGTCGGAAGATAAATTAGGGTTTCCTATTTTTGAGGAGGTCATTGCTCAGAGATGATGGGTTCAATGGCGGATTCTTTCTGGGTTTTCAGAGAGCTTCGCAGTGGTATGTTTGTCTCGGCGTTCAGAGCACTTTCTGGAATTTACTATTTTTAGTAAATTCTAATTTTGGCAGCTTTCCAGTTGGGTTTAGCTCGGTCGACTTCCTGCTTCAGTTTGGTTTGATGTTGTGTTCAGTATTGGCTTCGGGGCACATTCAGAAGGATAAGTTAAGTCATTTAATTAAAAAGTCATGTTTTAAATATTATGTTTTAACGTTGACCCCTTGGCCTAGATTTAATGACTTAACGTTGTTTTAAAAAGTGGTCTCAAAGGGTGGCGCCATCATTAAAGTTATATTTAATATTTGATGAAATTATCCTAAGTCAAAGCAAGGTTAAGAAGGTGCGCATTTATCAAGGTGATGACTCAATTAAAATATGATTATTGAGTTAAAAGGAAAAGGATGCCATATTGAAGAAGGAGTTAGGGTTTCGACTTGAAGATGAGATTAGGGTTTCATGAAGTCAGCTGGAATTTATATAAGGAAGACTTGGTTCATCATTTGGACATCTTTTGTCTATGCTAATGTTATGCTGCCGAAACGGTTGCGGAATTGCTTCGAGGAATGAATGCCTCCTAGTCTGGGCTCGACTTCGTGCTTGAGAGACAGCACCTAGTGGAGAGGTTCAATTATTTAAGGTAGATTTGTGAGTTCATTTGTATTTGTGCTTGTATTCAGTTTGGTCTTGTTAAGTAAGTTTGCATTTTAGAGAGTTTTTTGTATTTGTTGATTTGATACAGCAGATCCATGTGTTTACTCATAACTCCAAAAAAGACAAAAATATAGTTCTGGGTATTGTTCCATTGTATGTGTTAGCCCTAGGCGTCCATATTCTCCAAATTGCAGATTTTAATGTTGTTTATTGAATTTTTAAAGCCAAGTCGAATTTCTCAGCTGGGCCGTACCATTTAATGACATTGGGATTCGTGCATAATTGATATGTGGGCTTTAGATCTATTTTCAGTGTCTCATCTTAGGCGTGTGCTTAGTTAAGTCTTAGTGCATTTGATTTCTAGTCAATCGGAGGTCATACGTGGAAGATATGAGCATTTTAGTAAATTCCTTAGACTGCTGGTTTATGCATTTAATGAGCAGATTTGTAACAGAAATCAGAAATCTGTATCTTGATCTTTGAAGGTGTTGGTTCTGGTATTACTATTCAAAAGTAAAGGTGATTCCAATTGATGTAATGTTGATCCTTTAATTTCATAAGATATTGGCAGGCAAAAGCTCCTTATTTGTAAAACTGACAGTAGTACTGGCAGTTATTTCATTATTGCTCAAATCTAGTTGTGTTCTCATTTTCATTCAAAGTTATTGTAATAGTGATAGCTCCGCCCTATGGTAGCTACTTTCCCATCTTGGGTCAGCAAGCACATTCTGGGTGTTGAGTGTTTTTCAGCTTCAGCATTTCTCTTTCAAGTAGTGTTATTGTACTCACTCCGTCATATGGTCGCCCCTCACTCCGCATTGGATTGGGTAGCACATACTTGATGTCGAGTTCTTTTCTACCTTTAGAATAGAAGACCCTCTGACCTATGCTCGCCATCATCGGCGCCATTCTTGGTTAGAGTTGCTTTTTGCATAAGCAGTTTGATTCAGATCCTCTGACCAATGCTCACACCTTGCCCACATCGGGATCCTGGTGTACATACTAGTTAGAGTTGCTTCAGTACGTTTTGGTTTATCATCTAACCTTAACGGGTGCTTGTAATTTGAAATTGTAAAAAATAAAAAAAAAATTGGCTCAGAATATTTCAGTTGAGTATACCAAAAAGGAAAAAAATAGTGTCAAACCACTAGGATAAAGAATGAAAGAATTATTTAAATTTCATGTCATTTAATTCATTTGACTTATGTGGTAAAGGCTTAAAACTCTAGCAATTGATTATACTTTTCATCCCAGACCTGATATATAATCTTTCTAATGGTCATTGATAAGCAAGGAGTTTTTCCATGTTCGATGTGTAGCAATGATATTTGGATAAAATTGAATTAGCCTCCATCTAAAATTCTTCTAGGAGTTGATTAGTATCCAACAACTTATCCATACAACTTTTCAGGAGCTCCACATCAATCTTATTGTCATCCTAGATGAAGAAATCTAAGGTACGAGTTATTGCTTCAAATTGGGACTTCCACTTAAGGTAATTCTTTATCTCTCTATTCTCATTCTTAATATCAGGCATAATCTTGATATCACTATTCTCAAACTCCTCCAACCTTGTTTTTGCTTTCTCTACCAATTGATCCATAGGTCCTTACATCTCCCTTGCCATTTTTTCCATTTTGTAACTTTGTAAAATGCCTTATGGTGGATTTGGCTCATTAGAAGATCCTTTATACATTCCCTGTAATGCATGTATCATGGGATCCACTTACTCATTAATGTATTAGCCTTCTCCTTATTCTCAACTAGATCATCTTGAATGTTGCTAAAAGTTGGGATTAGTCCTTATGGACATTCTCCACCTTCCTCAAAACCTTAGACATCAAATTTCCTAAAATACTTGACATGAAATGATAGATTTTCTCATGTTGGTCACTTTGAAAATATCCTAGAATCTCCTTCAAAACTTGTATTTTATCCTTGAGTTATTCATTTTCTCTACTCAAATTTGATTGTGGTGGAACTAAAAAGAGCTTGATGCTAATGCACTAGAGCTTACTACCAATGCACTAGTTGGAGGAGATGTTTCTTGTTGTATCTCCATCACCTTTAACCTATTGTACTCAATAATGAGTGTCAGGTGATCTTGCAATAGTTTATCATATTTGACCTGGAGGGCCTCTATAGTAGCTTTGCTAAATCTATCAATATCAATTGTCAATACATGGTAGCTTCGACAATAGAGGTTTCAGAAACTCTTTTTATCACCAAGCCACCCTTTAAGTCATGAATTGGTCCAGTAAAAAGAGGCTTGTCAATATTGGGGGAAAGGTCCCAAATAGCAAGGGTTTCCCATTTAGGGTTGAACCTTGATCTTGATAGTATTGTCACTTCTTGATCCTCAGAGGAGAAGACCTCTTAATATTGCTTCCTTATTGTATCAAATTTAATGACTAAAGCAATGTCACATTCAGGGAGAAGCAATACCCCACTTTCCCTTACCATTCTTCTTCCTTCCTCTAGGGTGATGTTTTTAACATTAACCCTCATTTCTACAAGTAGCTTCTAAGAAACTTCCTCACATTGCTCTCTTAGGAACATTGGCATTTTCTTGCTGAAGCATTGCAAGATATTATTCTCTTCTAGACCTCAAGACAAACTCTAAAACTCTTGAGTTGTTACAAACTCATTGTCATACATGAATCTCCAGTAGGCCAAATATTTGATATCATGTGTATTGTCCCTTCCCCTATAATATTTGCACAAAGTCTTTTTTGGGGAAACTTATTTCCTAATCTCTTTGCAAGGATGGAATTTCTCTATTCACTTCTTCATTTTTCACTTCAATATCATCATCCTCCTTAGGACAAATAGGATAATCGATGAATGGTGATTAATCAATTCTTCTTCTCTTTTTGTGGTTGCTCCTAAGGAATAGGATCATCTAAAAAAATCACATTAGGAGGGGATGGGGGTGCTTGTTGTGGAGATGGTGGGGCTTGTGCATGAGAGGGAATTTTCTAAGTAGGCTCTCTTATTACCACCACCTTAGGCCTTCTCTTAAAAGAATAAATGAATGGGTCCACAACAAGAGGTTGATAAGAGGGAATTTGTTCAAGGATTGGAGTCTTCCCAATTATTTTTTCAATGTTCTACAAGATCATTTGGATTCTTGCAATGGTGACAGTTATCTTTGCATATGCTCCCTAATAACAAGCATCTTTCTTCCTTTTAGAATCCTCAATTTTCTTGAAGGTTGTCCACTTAATTTTGATCTCATTCACCTCCTTGTCATCTCTGCAGTGCATATATTGTGACCTTTTTATGCTTATTCTAAGGTGATTAATAAATCCTTTAGGATCAAAATTTCTAGCAATTTCCTGTGCCATCTTGTATTTATTCAATATAGGGTATATTTTATCTACCCCTTCCCTATTTAGATAGAAACTAACAAAGATTATTAGATACTTGGGAAGAAGGAACCTTTCTTTTTCCCATCAAGGTGAAACTTATTTTTTTCACTCAATTGCCATATAATTTCCAAGAATGTCATCCTTAGAAGCACATATCTCGATAGGATGTGAGGTCCAACAGGGCATCCATATATCCTCAGTGCTATGTAATTGAATGGAGATAGTAATCTCCCCAATTAAGTTGTATTCCCAATTCAGGCCTTCTTTCCATTGGCCTCAAGAAATCCATGATCTCCTTTTATAATCTAACCTAAATTGTAGCTCCCAAAAGAGAAAGCACTTTCCTTGCAAAATAATTTTCAAAAATTATAAAGTTTGCTTCCTCACAATTCCTATCCCAAACATGTGTCCAATATTGGACTGGGATAAGGTTATGTTGTCCATCATCTACATGAATTTGGAGAGTTGGACTTTATTCTTCCTTCCCTTCATACAAGACATATGGCATAACAAGGAGCACCATCTAAAGGTAACCATTTTGTTGATCTTCTTAACTTCCAACAACTATTTGTGAATGGCATTTGCAATAAAAGTTGCATGGTCAAACTCATCATTAACAAGAGATTTTATATGTATGTTTCCATGTACGTGAGGTGGATTGGAATCCTCTCCTGCTTATCTCCTCCAAGGACTTGGCACAAAGCATAATAGGTCCTAATAAAATAGTCCTCAAATGTTTCAAGCTTGAAGGGCTCCATTTCATTGGGAGGGATCTTGACTGACTTCCTATCAAAACCTTTCATTCTATACTTAGGTAGCTAGAAAGCTCTAAAACTACTCCTATCTTGTTGGCAATTTTTCTTGAAGGAGTCAAAATTAATTTCCTTACGTGCGACCAGGGTCAAATTGAATACTTGAAAAATAGAGGCCTTGTCAATTTTGACCAATACACCCCCAGTTGTAGCCCTAACCACTCTCACATTCTCATCATAGTTGGTTGCAATAGCTTTGAGTAAATCCACATCTATGAAGACATTAAGTACTACCAATTTCCCCAAGTCATATGTTCACATATTTGAAAGTGGGACCTTTGAGTTTTTCTTCCCGTACTAATGAGTAAATAACTACTAGCCACCCATGGGAATTTCCACATCCCTACACTCACAGGCATCATCTATTAGACCACCCTCAACATCGAGACCATGGACCTTGATTTTCTTTGAGGATGAGCTTGGTAATTGTATAATTAAATCTTCATCTAATGTTCTTTTTGGGGTTGAAGAGAAGGGTTGGCTCCTTAGTGGACTCATGATTTTAGTTGTTTTAGAACCTAGGGTTTTCTAGGGAAAAGTTCTAGGGTTTTTTAAAACTTTTAGATGGTAACTAGGGCAATTCAGAAAATTTAAGATAATAGAATGCATTCCCTAACCTAATTTTAACTTTAGAACTTAATTCAGCACAATTGTAAACCCTCGAATAGAAAATTTCATGAATTTCCAGTCATAGGTGTGCTTATTTGCTTTTGTACTATTGAAAAACCTAACTATCATGGAACGCTACAAATTCTTCTCATCGGATGCTCAAAATTCCAAGTGAAGGGTTAAATTGGTATAATTGCAACATTTATAGAAGAAAAATCATTTATCACTTGGAAGAAAGCCATCTTTTTCGCCATTAATCTTAGCTCACGTGAGCTAGAGCATGTATCTACCTATTTTCGAAGTTTGAATGTGAGTCATTGATTATCGAGAAAAAAGGAAAGATCAGACGGTTGCTATTGATTTGATTTATTTGAATATTTTTGACATGCATTAAAAATATTCTCAGCCAATAAAATCGCTCCATGCGGGATTGCCTTTACAACTCAACATGAGACGCAGTGTTGGGAGAGAAGTGCTTTATCGGCCACATGGCAGCTTTCTGCACTTCTGCAGATCGAAGATCTAACCCCTGGAAAGAGCTCGTAGAATGGAAAATTTTCTTAAGATTGTGCCAAACGTCATCTAATTTCTATTCTTTAGAGTCGTTATTTTTATATAAGGCTTGTCGGGATCAATGAGAAACAAGCACGTGTCCTTTTGATATCTCGAAAACTTGACACCTGTTCCTTTTCATGTTTTTGCAAGCTTCATTTAAGCCTTCATTGAAATGTCTCATAGAATGGCGGAAAGCTAATAAAATGATGCAATGTGTTATCATTTCTGCAGTTTCTTAGCCTTCATTTTCTTTAATATAAAATCCTCCGCAAAACTACATAAACCACTAGAATTGTACCATATTTGGGTATTTGATTGATTCTACAAGCCTTTTCTCAATAAAATATCATGCTAGGAAGGGGCATGGGTAACTTAAAGGCATTAAATTCATGTGCTCTCAAAACAACTTAAAGTTACTAGGAAATGAAAGGGTCCACTTTAGAATAGACAATGAGGATGAGAACACTTAACCTTAACTTTTTAATAAATCATTTTTTGAACAACGGGTTGAAGTGGTGGCCTTAGGTATAAGGGGTCGGTATGCAAACGGATAAGAGACTCAAAGTTATAACTCAGGATACCGGAAACGGGCTATAGGCAATCAAAGTGCGAATAAAACAATGTGCAAGCACGCTACCCGGACTTAGGGTTCTAGACTGAAACAAAGGACTGAAATAGTATTTATAGCAACCCTAACCACATATATTTCATTTAGAAGCTTAGAATATGGGGAAAAAACTAGGAGCCAAGAGAATTTCCAAAAAGTACTACCAAGGCCCTTAGAGTGTATCATGCATATATCCATCTCTTTTAAGGATCTATTCTTAGATTCTACAACACCATTCTATTAAGGAGTGTAAGGAACAATATGTTGCAAGTCTACCCCCTCTAATGTACAAAATTGCTCAAGCTTGATGTTTACATACTCACCCCATTATCAGTTCAAAGAACCTTGATGAACTTTCCTAATTAATTTTCAAAAAGAGCCTCAAAGTATAGAAATCTGTCGAAGACTTCATATTTTTTCCGAAGGAAGTAGACCCATGTGTATCTAGAAAATTCATCTACAAAAGTGAGAATATTGTGTCGTAGTGAAAGATGGGTGGGGAAATTCCCCTAATACATGTTGGTAAGTGAATTGGCACTTGAAACGACACCAAACTCGTCCAATGGAAAGTGACAATAACGTTCCAATAGTTGGAGAGATTGCATGTGAAAATGCAATCTTCCTCTGCATTTGAGAGGGGAAACTCCCTCGTATGATAGTGGCTTTTATGGTTTTCATATACTTTTAACTTGAAAGTACATAAAGGTATGAAAGATTTATAGTGATTGAAACTAATAAAGAAACCCTCAATAACAAATACACCTATATTACCAGAGTTTCACGAAAGTATTTTAAGACTAAAAAAAATCAACATAAGGATCAAAGACTACGCATAAGAAATCCAATGATGAGCATATATCAAATCTAAATACATCTAGTTCTAGATACCAAGAAGTGAATATATCTAAAATATATATATATATATATTGAGATCTAACTATTGCTTTCACAAATTACTTTCGGGATGACAAAGGTTATTATCAACACATAACATACGAAAGGTCAATAACAACAAGAAGAAAACATCATGGTTGCACCGCAAAATTATTTTCCATTTCTTAAAGAATTGTACAACTCCAAAATTCCATTATGTCAAACTTGTGAGGATCAAAATTCATTTGTAATACTTAGAGCCTTATATTTATAGACTCTTCCCCTATAAATACCTTGTAACCAAAACGTAACCACCTTAGTAACTACCTACACAAATTGTGAAGGGTAAAACTAAGCAAGTTATTAAAATTAGAAATTTCTTAACTTTGAGAAACATAAGATTATTTTCTAACTTATTACAAAAGTGATAAAAGTCACTATTACAAAATAATACATCAAAATATAACCAGTGACTTTAAATTAATTATAACAATAAAAATATATAAATAAGCTCCATTTCATTTATCTACACTGCCTATGATATCTCCTGAAGAAGTCCTCTATGTTGCACCTTGCTCCTATTAAAGAAGATATTTTTCTTTAAATTTTCTAAATGACTTAATAGCTAATGCCAAGACTATTTTTGGAAAAAATTACATTAACTAATCTCAGCTTCCAAGTGGCATGATATTTTTGAATACCCTCTATACTCTGACAATATCAGGACAAGTGGTCACTACATACATCAAGAGAAACATAAATGGCATTCAAATTTCTCATTACATACACACTAAAAATATGTTTGTTGAATAAATCCATAGCACTCATCTTCTCAAAGCTACCCTATATGATCTGGACATCTATATTATGAATCTCATCCCTTGATGCATCTGTAATTATTGAAAAAAGATCATTCAAATTTTTCATCTTCATTTGTTTGCAAACTGTCAACAATTTTTCTTGTTCTACCACAACCTAGATAATATTGACAAGTTTCCATTCTATACTTGGAAGCCACAAGTCTAATTGACTTTCTTTCACAGTTGAGAAAATATTTTGAGTAATTAAAACATCGATATCTAGTTTGACCATCTCTTGAAGATATTTTATAATCCCTTTCCAAAGTTCCTCTTCTTCCTTAATGTTTTTCAGCTCCTTTGTAATTTTTTGTTTCACAAAATCTACCCTCTCATGAACTTCTTTGGCACTACCAATAAAATCCAAGGCAATTGCTTTTTATTTTCTCTACCCGCTTTTCAATCACTTTCCCATATGACTGATACTTTTGCACACTTTCCATGACTTCCTTTTGAGTAATTTCTCCATGAAGAATGGGAAATGTTGAGATAGAATCTAAATCTAAGGGTAGAGTAGATGTATCCACTATAGACTTGAGACATGATGTTAATGCTTGCACTTGATGTTTAAGTTGATATTTTCAATGTTTTTCCTTCTCAGTCCTTTGTATCAATTTGGTTGTAGATGCTCATAAATTATGAATATCCCCATTATGTGTTGAATGCCCGAGATCAACTTTAGTGATATCAAAATCACTCTCATCAACTTCATCTGCATTTTTCTCTAAAGTAGGTTGAGCTACTTCAACACATAAATTTTTGAATGAAGAGTAAACTATTGACCTAGATATAACTTTAGCCTTCTTGACTTCACAGTCTTTTGGATCAAATTGACCACTATATCAAACTCAAGAACAACTAGTTGAAAAACTCTCTTTTTCTTTAATAAACTTTATTGCATCCATGAAGAAGAAGGCACATGTGAAGAACCTTGAATATCCATGGATGGTGGCTCTAATGATACCAAAATAGTAGGAATGATTGGAAAAGAATTTTCATCAAGAGGGGCATTGTTGATTGAGGAGAAATGATATCATCACCAGAAGGTGATAGGAGAAGAATAAAGGGTGAGATAGAGGGAATTAATTCTTCATCATTAAGATCACTTTGAGGATCTATGTATCTCCTTTCTTCTACAACTTCTTGAATTGGGTCCAATGCCTTCTCTTTCAACTTTGACCTCTTCTTTCTTAGTTTTGGATCATTCTCACATGTGCTTGTAAGTTACCCCTATTTGGATCCTCATCATCACCACCTCCCTAAACATTATGCCAAAAATTGGTAGCTAAAATAGAAACCTTGAGATGATGGAAGAAGAAGAGCCTTCCTGAGTGTCACTCATTTTCCTTAATAAAATATCTTTATCCTTTGGTCTTGTAGCTATGGTTTCAAATATCTTCTTCCTTAACCATCCGTCTGACCTTCTAATAATTTGAGTTATCCTCTCACCCAATTCTCTCAACTCTTGACTTTCCCAATTGATAAGCAATAAGGGTAATGTTACATGGATTTTTTAAAAATAAATAGGATCAATTAAATCTAATCCATTATCTTCTATGATAGTTACATCCCATCCTATCTCAAATTTTGTGTTTTTATCAATCGTAAACCTCATCTGATCCCTCCTTTGTACCTCGAAATCATCCTCACAATCTTCCCAAAAGTCCTCAATTTCTAGAAAATGACAATAGCCTACACCAAGGTGCAGATTGTCTTTGACATACCATTTTCCATTGAAAGGAAATATCATCTTATAAACACCCATAGTTACTTTAGCAATTATTATCTTGATGTTATAAGCATCTATAGAATATTTACAGTTGTAGTAACCAAGGCCTATAGGAAAAAGAATGTCATTTTTCCTTTTATCTTTGTATACTTTTTTAATATGACCAATTTTTTTGCATACTTCAATCAAAACCAACTTGTCGTCTACATATCTCGACAACATATAAGGATATCCATCAAAACCTCTAATTTGTCTAGAACCTTGAAAACTAGATAAAGTAAATCTTGTATCGTTTGGTAAGGATCATTACCTATGGACATATCCTAATTCCAGTATTCCCTTAGAGCTCTCTCACTTTCAACATAGTGAAACCATCATTTACCCTACGAAAATGATTGTAACTTTCCTCCAATTTTAAATGGTAGTAAAAATAATAGATTTGAGTTGTGTTATCAAATATCTCACAACTAATAAGCCCTAGCCAAATATTCATGCTCGCAATAGCATACATGAGGTAAGAAAACATATACAAATATTTCTTTGTCTCAAACTACGTTATCTAGTTATGCAAGCTATCACTAACAATACATCCCCAATCAATGAATTAATTTCATGCACATATGATGGTAATAAGTAGGTACATCCACCTTTCAAAATTATTTGAAGCTTTATTCCCTATTAACCTATTTAGGAGTACCACCATATTAGAAACATCTTCAATGAATAGGGACCTTTGAAGAATTTTTGGAAACTGGGATTTGCCCTTTTTGGGTGCCAACAACCAATGTTTCTAGAAATCATTCCTTTTTCTTGTTTCAAAACTCCTATTTTGGAATCTTCAATGAATAGGGACCTTTGAAGAATTTTTGGAATCTGGGATTCGCCCTTTTTGGGTGCCAACAACCAATGTTTCTAGAAATCATGCCTTTTTCTTGTTTCAAAACTCCAATTTTGACATGAGCATGGGAGAAATGGGAACTTTGACATTACATATGCTAATTGTATCGACTTGAAATTTTACTAAAGTTTCTTCAAACTACTTTAATGTGTATCCTTGGCTCTCCTTTCACATTTTGTATCCATGTCCATGCACATTAGTAACTACCATATCTTACAACATCCTATGGCTCCCATTTTGGTGTGGCTAAGAGAAAGGTAGTAAATATTGTGGGCTTTAGTTTTACATATACCAATTGCATTTTCATGAAAATTTCTAAAACCTCATCAGTAAATCAAGTTTATGCATATCCTGCCATTATGGCATCCCATGATATCACATCTCTTTGAAATAATTTGTGCCTTCCCTATACTTCCAAGTGGTTATGGTGATTAACTTCTTCCTTTTCCTTTTTTTTAAATGTTAACTATTTCAAAGTTTTGATTTTGTGAGAAAAGAGAGCAATAGGGAGGTTAGGATTTTTGAAAAAGTGCTTAGAAGAGAGCAATAGGGAGGTTAGGATTTTTAAAAAGTGAGCAAGGTAGCAACCAAGGAAACTCACTCAACCTCGCCATCAACCAAATAAAACATTTAAATGTTTGGAAAAACTATTTTTTATGAATATTTAAACTTTGGAAAAGCTTTACAATAATTTCACATACTTTTCTAGCGAAGCTCCTGATCACCCTAACATTGTAAAATGGGAATATGCATAACTGTCGACTGGTAAAGCCTTTTGCCTTAAAATTTTGTTGGGATGATAAAAATAGGTCATGATGACCACAAAAAAAAAAAAATTGTTTTGAACAATTAGATCTTTAATGTATTTGGTCAAAAAAATTGAAACTTTAAATTATTTCAAACCAAGAAGTGGGTCGTTGCAAAAAATGGTCATTTTTCATGGAATACCCTCAAGAACATGTCCTTAAGTTAAATATTTTTCGAAAAATTCATAGTTTTCAAAATTTAATTATTTTTGTGTTTTTTTCCAATACACGAGGCTACTTTTGAGCATAATTGGCAATATGCATAAAATAATTTTCCATTTGGTACTGACATTGGAATTGACATCACTGACCTATTTTAACTAATTAGACTCGATATTTATAGATTAAGTTTGATGAATTGCGAAAATGGGGCATGATTTAACCAACTAACAATGGGGTTTCCAAAATGACAACCTTCAAGCATGCTCAAATGACAAATGATTCAAAAGACACCATAGAAACATCAATTATCAACGAACTAGGTGATGATATAATGTCAAAATTTTGAAAAATGAACTAGTTGAAAATCAAGGGATAACAATACACCACTATGAACAAGCTCCAAAACCTAAGTAGCCCTCCATGCTCTTCCTTTAGCAAATTTCTTTTTAGGGTGCTTCCCAAGGGTGTAACCCTCACAAAGACCTTTAAAGAATCTAACTCTAGGAAACATTAATGTCATGTCCTATTGGCTTAGTTTCTCAAGGTAGTGGTAGTTAAGGTGACCAAACTATTCATTCCATAATTTTCTAGTTTCATCTAAATGAGTAAGCAAGGTTGTAGGAGAAGCATCAGGTTCAAAAAGTGTGAGAAGTTGTATAACCTAGCTTGGTGATTCTCCTTTCCCAAAGTTATCAAACTCTATCTATGTTAAGTCTCTAATCTCAATTGAATATGGAGAAATTGAACTCTCATGCCCTTTCCTATGTGATTAATATGATACATTGATAGGAGATTAATTGAAAGAGAAGGCACACTTAGAACTTTTGTGAATGTCTCAGCTTCAATTTCAATAGGCCCTCTCCCTACAAGTAATTTTGGAATGTCATCACCTAAGATAATAGAAGACATGCTAGAGGTCTCTAAGGAAGAAAACTCAACCTATGAGGAACCCATGTGATGTGAAGCACTTAATTCAATGATCAAAGATGGAGCTAATGAAGATGCAGTAGCAACTAAAGCCTCTCCCTTAGATTTATATTTTCCTTTATCATTTGCCTTAGTAGATTCTTGAGTGGATGAGAATGGTTTGATATATTCAAGGACCCCTAGGTTATTCTTATCAAGAAGATGAGTAAGGTGGTCTATTTGTTTCTTCATATACTTGTGTTCATCATGCCCAAATTTCTTACAATAGGAACACTTAACTTTTTCTTTCTTAGGTTTAGCCTAATTTGAAGAAGTTTCAATGTTGGTTTAAGTGGACTCAAATTTTAGAGATCTTTCTTAGTCTCCTTGTCATTCTTAGTGTTTTTCTTCTTTCTTTATTGTTTGAATCCTTTGGTTTCTCATTCCCAACAATAAGGGGTTGAGGTTTTGAAAACTTCATTGTACCTATTTGAATTAACTTACCTTGCGCCATAGTCAATTTGACAATAATGTCATATAGAGAAGGTATAGACCATGTGGCTCCAAGAACCCTTTTGGTGGAGTAGAAGGTAGACACGAATGCAAAATATTCAAAACCTAGTTTGGAGAGTATTGAAAGGGCTAGTCGATCATCATTTTTCTCTATCCCACATTCTTTCAACTACAACCTCAATGACTTAAACTTGGTGAAAAATTCATATAGGGTATCAAAGGTCCTAGGGCTTAGACTTCTGAGCTCATTTTCTAACTCATGACCCTTCATTTCATCTAGCTTTCGAAAGAGTATTTCTAAGGTTGTCCAAACTTCAATGGGTGTACTTGAATCTTTAATATGAAAGAGGAGTTTGGGAGAAATTATAACACACAAAAACCCAAATGATTGATCACATTTGTTAAACCATTTTACTTTAGCCTCATTATTAGATGGTTCAACCTTAGTGGTTCCATAGTTACCTTATATAGACCTTTATTCTTAAGTACAAGTTGTACTTTAATTTTCCATTGGTGATAGTTAAAAGGTGTTAAAGGAGTAACTATTTGTTGTGAATCCATGATTTTAATAAGGTTTATTTGCAAAAAAAATATGCAAAATAAAGTGTGGAAGGAATGTAGAAGTGCACAAAACGCAACATGATACATCTCCTCCCCTCTCCCCCTCCCTTCTTGTCCCTGCTTGATTTAGTATTTGATTCCTCCTACATTGTGACATTTTATAGTTTAATGCATAGGTTTGTCTAATTGGAAAAAAAAGACACTTTATAACTAATGCAAAATCATGCACAATAGACTTGAAAAGAGAGAGAGAGAGAGAGAGAGAGAGAGTTGTGACCCCACATGCATCAAACTCTACTAGGAAAATGCTACACGGTCTATGAAAGAATTTTCCACCCTCATTTTTGTTCGACCACCGTAGGATGAGTTTGAGATGGCTTTGGGTCACTATTCGACAACTTTAGGTCTCTGTTTGACGACTTTGGGTCTTACTCATTCAATTTCCAAACACTCAAACACATATCACCTATGCAAAAAGTGGAATGCAGGTTGCCTAACATACTTCCTCTAAACTTTCTAACCACCTTCAAATCTCACACGACTGCCATGCATGCAATTAGATTGAACATGCAACACACGAGACTGCCACTATTGCGAACAGATCTAGATAGATTTGGAATCTCTTAGATCGCCCACAAAAAATGCCTTTGAATCTACACTTTCAATCAAAACAAAAACAGCATAAACCCTTACGCCATTGTAGAATGCAAGGATAGAATGCTACCTATACAAAGAAACTTGTAACCTGAAAAGACAAGGACGTGGTCCACACAAAAGAAATAAAACAGCTTGGATTCACATGCCAGTGGATTGGGGTGCAAAGCATAAGAAGAAAGGTTGCCTAGATTTCTTCTGTAGATTGGAACATGCTTTCCCTAGTAAGATCGGGCACTGCATTCATGTGACAACATACACATGAACACAGTAGAAATTTCGCAAAACAATGTTTTCAAGTTAAACTATGCAAATTACTAAACCACCATTCAAAACTGAAAAATTAGTTCCATACCATGTCAGATAGACAGGATCTTCTGAACAAAATGTTGATACTGGATGGGCAACGAGAATCAATAAATCGCATGCCTAAGTCAAGTTAGAAAACAAAGAAATAATGCAACCAAGAGGAATGGAATAAATCTCAATAATCTTGAATAACTCCTACTTATCAACTCATAATGAATTAACTTATAATAGATGTACATATATATAGTGCAAATGAGATCAAGTGCCTCTAAGAATTGTGGTGAAGAGACCTAAGAATAGGCATGTAACGTCACTGATCTAAGACTAGTGGTATGCAAAACTTTGACAGAACTATAAGTAAAAAAAAAAGCACATCTAAACAAGCTTATCTCCAAAATAGGAGTAATCTATGTGAAAAAAGTAGGAATATTTTACACTATCAAAATCTATCATTATCATCTATATATAAGATGTGAGATACATGTTGGACCTCCCCATTAATTTTATCTTGATGATGTCCTTGTATGTGTATCCTTAGTCTAAAAATTTACAAGAGCAAATACATATATTAGAAGAGAGTCATGCACCCAGTAACATTGTCATATTATTAGATCATTCCTATGTAGATACATATATTACTCATGTTATATGATTATCATTGTCATCAAAGGTGATAGAAATCAAGGATTTACATAGCCTAACCCAATATATAGTTTGAAGATTATCAATCTTGATCTTCTTATAGATCCCATGTTTGTTGCTAGCTTACATCCATAAATAATATTTCAACTATTTTTGTTAGCTAATTTACCAACCAATCAACATGATTATGTGTGGCACGCCAAATTGTCTTGAGGAACCATCTCTTCAAATGTGACTACTAGGACTATCTAACATTTTTTCCCTCTTATCTTACATGCTTGAATGTGCAGTAGCATCTAACCCACATATACAATATGTGAACCTATTGTTCCTTAAATATTTCACAAAGTTGAGTTGCTCTATAGTAATCAATAAACATATGAGTCTATATATTTATTGTTAGACTCATCTAGCAAATGATGCATGGTTGATCCAATTTTATCAAACATATCTCACCTAATTACATTATCTTTGCCATTCTTGATCAAATTCTTTACCCATGCACATATTGCATGCCAAGATCACAAATATATGTCACATTAAAGCACTTCTCTTCATCATGAAATAGTTATTTATTATCAAAAAATTACATGGTGCTAAAGATTAGTGAATGATATAACAAATAAAAAATTGGTTCTAATCAAAGATCAAACACCTATTAGCTATGATCTCAATATATAGATCATCCACTATTAATGTGTCTAGTCTCTATTAATTTTCTTCATGTGGACTCTTTGGAAAAGAATGGCCATTAAATATGTAATATCAAAAGCACAATACCTAGACATAATGACCCAAGCAATGGGAAAGTTCCCATATTGTTTGAGTTAATTACAGGTAATGTGTACAACCAAAATTATAATAAGAAAAGTGGTATATGAGTTAGCACTTGATATCCTATATGATTGTACATATTTTTAAATGAATATGATTAATAAGCACACAATGAAGGTTCATTACATTCAAGTCAAATATGGAATCCATTGCCAATGAAATGTTGTGACCATATTGAAATATCCACCAAAGTTGGTATGACATTTGAAGTCCCAAAATAAATGGAATACGTCTATCTCTATCACCACTAATGGTAGTGTAATCTTAATATGTGAATCTTTTATTGAGATTGGCTAATTCTCATTATTTTATCGAGCAAACATCATTAGTATCAAGCATATATCACTATGTCTTGATTTTACACTTGATGTTTGTAATAGCTATTTTGCAAAGGAAATCACTCCTATTTCTTTTCCCATCAAACAAGGTTGAGTTCTTATGTAACATTTTCATGTGTTTGGATGGACTAAATAAATAGCTAAGTGAATAATAAAAAATGACTCAACCCATCCATGCAATTCTTTAGTAATAAATGGAGCAAAGAATGATCTCACTCCCCAACTCATCATTCTCTTGATCATGAGAATGTTTCTTTGTCTTCTCCATATGTTATATTCAAAGGTACCAAAGCAATACATAGTTCATTTTACAAATCATGATTCATGTGTTGAAATGACATGTGCAACTACATCATGTATCTTTAGAGCTGGGTCTACTACCCTTTCTTGATTTGGAACTAAGGATTAAAAGGTGCAACATCTATTTCTTGCTAGTCTTCTAGCACATTAAAACTATCACAAATGTAATCCACAATTGTAACTATAAATATATATATACTTAACCACAAGTATTCTTACATGTTGTATTGTAAGATGTTATCAATCACTATTTTTACACCAACCATATGAGGAAGTTCCTTATTACCATGACCCCTGTAGAAGTTGGTCGGGCAAGACTCCCTCTTACTTTCTTGCTCTATGAATTTTTTTTGTTTGTCAACCTCAATGCAAGCCAAAAATAAATGTAAGCCTTAATGGGTGTCCATGTATGTCTCCCACAACAAATCTTTGTACGAAAAATTTCCAATGGGGGATGTTGAATGAATTCATCCATGATACAAGACCATTTAACATCCATCTAGTTGACAAAATAAATATCATATATAGGGGTATGTGTGCAAAAATGGGAGGCATAAGGGGGTTATAAGTGACCTTTTTTCTTTGAAATCGATAAAAACATAAACTTTGATGAGTAATTCAAGATACTTGCATTAAAAAACTGAAGTTATGTGACAAGAATAAGAATTTAGTACTTTAAATCTAGTTTAATATCAATCTATAATGTATACATGATATAAAATGTTATGAGACTTTTTTTCAAAATGAAAAAAAAAACATATCATATGAATGGTCCTTTGAAATTATAAAAGAATAAAAGTGATTTAATCTTTTATTAAAAAAGAAAGAAAATTAAAGATTATTATAACCCTTAATCTCTTTTTAAAAAGACGAATAATTAAAGAAAAAGATGTGATGGTTTAACTGATGGCATATATGTACTACCGAATCCAAAAGTTGGCTTGGCAAGGGATGTTTAGTCACTTTATTCCCACAGGAAGCTTCAATGAAGGCTCTTAACACTGTCTTTTAAACAAGAATATCGTATTGAAAGGAAAAGGCCACTCAAATATTCACAACTTCAAATCAATCGACACCGTATAAAAAATGATCACGACAGGTGTCAAAAAAGTCAATATAACGGGACAACAAAGCAAATCGACATATAAATCATGATAAAGTAGTACGAGTATGAATTTGGAGGGCATAAAGTCTGCAAGCATAGAGTTTTAATTTTGGTCACACTTTAACTAATAAATCATGTCATGAGTGGTATGCTTATTTTATTTTTATTTAAAGAATTATTTTATATATTTTTTAAGTCATCAATTATTTTGAAAAAATTTTGTTTTCTATTTATTTTAAAAAGTATAATAAATAGTATATAATTATATACTAGCAATCGCACCTTGGTGTGCAATGGGTACGTCGAAGAGGTGTGGAAGGTCAATGAGGAAGATAATTAGGGATCTAAACACGAATAAAAGAATTCTTTTGAATCAGGAAGATAATTAGGCTCCATTACCAACAGACTCATACTATGTTTACAACATGGAGAGAGGGAGAAGAGAGAGATAAGGATAAAAAGAGGGAGAGATAGAGGGGGAGAAGGGAGAGAGAGGGGGGAAGGAGATAGAGACGAAGATAGATATATAGATGGAGATGGAGATCTAGAAGGAGAGGGAGAGAAAAATATATAGAGGGGGGGAGAGGGGGAGGGGGAGAGAGGGGAACAGAATGAAAGGGAAAGATAGAAAGATAAAGATAGAGATAGAGATAGGAAATGATATATAGAGAGGTAGAGAAAGATATAGAGGTAGAGAGAGATGAAGAGGTAACAAGGTAGAGATAGAGGGAGAGATGGAAGAAGAATATGGAGAGTTAGAGATAGAAAGATAAATAGAAATAGGTATAGAGGTGTCCAGGAAGAGGGAGAGGTAGCAAGGTAGAGATAGAGGTGGAGGGATAAACTTGACTTGTTCATGTCTTCTCATAAATCTTACTAATAATCATATTACATACAACCTAGCCCAAGATTGTCAAATAAATTTTAAGTGAATGCCAATTGTATTGAGCAAGGTAAAGTGGAATATGATCTTAAGAGAACTTCAAATGTTACAAGGATCAACATTGAACAACATGCAAACATTTTGTTGCTTGGTCTCCTCAAGTTAGATCTTGGTCTAAAATGTACTTTCATAGGTGCAACACTTAAACATGTTCTAAGACATATTGATATAGGGGATGGTTTAGTTGGTTGTTTGTATAATTTATTTTCTCTTCTCTTAGAACACCATCAAGGTTGTTCACATATTGAGAATGAGACCTCTAGTGTTGTTTGCTTGTAGTGAACACCATTCTCATGCACAAAGCCCACTCTAGATTTTGAATTTCCAATGCTTGAAGCAATGATTTTGTCACTTTAAAAAGATTTTGCAATTGATTCTTCAATATTCACGATACTTCTAGAATCTTTAGGCCCCTTCTCCATTGAAGTAGAGGGGCTTTGATCCTTGTACAATCCCTTTAGAGGATGAGTCATCTCCAACAGTACATGGCATGATAAATCTCTTGAGAAAAAACCTCTTGGAAAAAAACAAAGGGTCAAATATAGCTTGATTGTTTGAAATAGGAGGAAACATGAGATTTATCTCTTAGATATGGTAACAGGCAATGAGAAAAATATGATCAAATCATCAAACTTAAAGCATTAAGCTTCCTTTAGATTCTTGTTGTGTATGAGAATTTGAGAAAAAAAAATTGATCAATCTTGTTACATAAATTTTCATGATTTCCAATGTAGTGGTTTTCTTCTTTTTTCTTTTTTTGAAATAATTTTTTTATTTGAAAAAATAATAATAATCTTTTTAAATTTTTTGATTAAATTTATAAATTTCAAATATCATAAATTTGAAAAATAATAAACTAATTGGACTAAGGAAAATATGAATATATATGAAATTTGATAAAAAAATTCAAAGTAGAAATATAATAAAATGAATAAAATTATAAAATTAATAATCTAATAAACTTATTCAAATAAAATTATATAAATTATAAATTATAAATAAAAAATTAATTTTTTTGATTAAATTTATAAATTTCAAATATCATAAATTTGAAAAATAATAAACTAATTGGACTAAGGAAAATATGAATATATATGAAATTTGAATAAAAAAATTCAAAGTAGAAATATAATAAAATGAATAAAATTATAAAATTAATAATTTAATAAACTTATGCAATTAATAAAATCATAATATTATCAAATAAAATTATATAAATTATAAATTATAAATAAATAATTATTTTTTTAAAAATAAATTAATTATAAAAATATAAAAGAAAAAGAAAATATAAATAACTTTAATTGTAAAATTATAAAAGTAATAAAAATTACGTTCCATGATAAATATCTTTAAAAATATGAGTATTATGTTATTAAGGGGATATGCAAGAGATAGGTCTATTTCAAGCTAAGAGCAAATGAAAAAGAAAAGAATCAGAGTAGGTTCAAACCCTAGTGTGATGCAAGAAAAGAATAGATAATGATAATATAATAATATGAGATGTGTGCAAATGCAATGTGCAATATATCCTATGGTTGAGATAAGATCCTATGTGTGCACTATGGAGTAGGGAGACCATAGCATCCACTGCCTTCTTGACCAAAAATAGACCCGCTAATCTTTTGCCTTGTAGGGGAAATACAAGTGAGGAAGAGTTTGGAGGAGCGAAAACCAATAGCAACAAGGAAATCAGAAAAAGAAAAAGAAAAAGAAAAAAGAAAAAAAAGCCACAAAAAAATAGCCAAAAAATGGCGAAAAATGATGAACGGCTAAGAATTGTTTAATCATCTTGCATTGATATGGACTCAAGATAGCCATCGATATTATTATTACCATGGAAAAATATGCAAAAAGAAATCAACAATTATGTGTGCTTCAACCTTCTTGCATAGGCTAGTTGTGTTTCTCAACCATCCATAGGCAAAATGGGCTCCTAAAGCTCAAATAAGGAAACGCCTTCGGCTTAATTATTTTTAATTTATGTTTATTGTTAAATGTTAATTATTTGACGTGTAAATAGTTGTCAAAGTTAAGTTAATAAGTCCTTATGTATATGGTAACGACATAAAACTCCTTGCTATCATTATAAAATGTCTCTTGACATGATTATGTTAAAAAAAATGTTGGTAGTTAAATCAACAAGTATTAGTGATTAAATAGAAAGTATAGATAGATTACAAGATGGTAAAGGTGGTGATTAATCTTATAATTATATATCTCCATTCTTTTCTATTTACTAGAAATATTTTATATTAAATTAAAAGACCAAATGATATTTCTCAATGATAATAAATAATGACTATATAATTTCAAGTTTGCACTAAAAGTTGACGTGTCATTATCTTTCACCTTGGAAAATTGAAGCCCAAAACTATCATATCACACATGTAATTAGCAAATTTTTTTTATTTTTTTTTTTTTTAATTTTTTTACATATATAATTAGCAATAGTTGCAATGAGGTTCATTTTTCCTAACCCAAGAGGTTTATAAATAAAATTCTTTTGCTTCAATGAATGCTCAATCCATGAATAAGATTCTTTATTTTGTTTAAAACTATTTAAAATCAGAGAGTCATTTGTTTAAACTTTAAGTGTTAATGCATGAAAAGTGGAAGGGTGACTAATTATTTTGAATTGAGATAAATTTAGGACATCTAGATAATTGGTTGAATAAGGTAGACATAACATGATTATTGTTAGCAAAATCAACATCTAGATTTGCTACATAAGTCAAAATTGGGTTATATTCTAGACCCATAACTCACAAGTGCTAAGTTCATTTTCAAAACTTGAACTTTGAAAAGTATGATGTTGTTTGGTTGAGTTGGTTAGAATGAAACAACATTTTCTAAAAAATAAAAATAAACATCAAGTAAGATTGAAAATTTCCACACAATCTAATAGTATCAATTTTATTTTATGAAAAAATTGCTACCAATAACTATGATGGTCCACTTCATTTTTTAGATTTCCAAAGAGTATTCTCATTATTCTAGTCAAATCATCATACAAAAAATTGCTTAATTTTTTTATGGAATTCTTTATATTATCTTTTGTTTTATTGTACTTATAATTGCAATTTGCTCATGGTTGAATTAATTTACATTGTTTCCTATCTAAAGAATTTGATCTAAAATTTTAGATTAGAATATAATTGGGTGTGATTTATAGGTGTTTCACATCTTTAATATATATTACACAAAAATTATATCCCCTTGGTGCTCCATACTTACCAATTGTAGACTCTCATTGGACATTAGTGTGGAAGTGTAATTCTAGGAATATAACTAGATTGTATTGACCTTGGAAGTAGAGATCAATTGCTAAATTATTGCAAAAACTAATGTTGTGTAGAATGTTATACAAAAGAATTAGCAAGTTGGTTTTTTAAATAAATTTAAAATTCATGGATGTTTTATAGGTCTTATTTTTTGTGGAGTTTCTACAATGAGAAATAACTAGTTGTCGAAATTTGTTAAAAGATCCTAAGATTTCTTCCTTGAAAGACATGTAAACTATGAAAAATATGTTTACCACATGTATCTACAAGGAATCATTTTATTTACATGAAAATTTCATTGTACATGGACTAATATTTTTTTATAAGTGGGTTATTTTAAGAAATCACAACGGAAAGGTTTGTATTGTCCCTCTTATTGATTTTATGTAATTTTGTGTAATTTCTTTCTATAGATTTGTGTGGTTTTCTAATAAGGTTTTCATAGAATATGACTTTTTTAGGTAATACATATTTGATAAATGATTTTTGTTAATGTTGTAATTTATAAAACTAGGGTTTGGGAATAATAGTTAAGGATCATCTATAATTTTGTCTAAGTTGAAGGCTTTGTATGCACAACAATGACAACAAAGTGTTGAGCAAAAAGAACTTTTTGCATCTAAAACCATGACTTGAGATTGGTATATCTAGGAAGGTTATAGCAATTGTAAAATCCTTCATAAAGGGGTTCTTTGAAGATTGTTAAATATAGCAAGGGGGACTCTTTTTATTCATAGCACTTGTAGACAACCATCAAAATGACTTTTCCCAACAAACTATCAAAGCACATAATATTCAATGGCACTAAAGTCATTACCAAATTTATTCTTAACTAAAATGCTACCTATCTACTTTTATTTTATTATGTTATCCAACATATCCATGTAATTGATTTTTTTATCTTAAATATCTTTTTTATTTTGAAAAGGAGTATAGATATTTTTATATATAATTTTATGGATGTGGCATTGTAACAATGATCATTTTGGATTTGATCTTGTCTTCACATATTGTCTTATTAAATTGTTTGGTTCATTTACGTGCTATCAATCTTGATACGGAAATTCAAGAATTGGATCACCCTATTTAGATTGAGCATCAAATTTGAAAAATTTGGGGATAAATTATTGTTATATATTTATACATTCTTTTTTATAAGAGGATAAACAGGTTTTGAATGGACCCGAAACCATTTACAATAGGTTTTGAATGGACCCAAAACCATTTACAATAGGTTTTGAATGGACCCAAAACCATCAAGTTTTAAGGGGACCTGAAACCCACACCAAGAAGAACAAGTTTCCCAAAAGAAAGAATCAAAAACATCCAACAGCGAAACAGGGACCCAGCAAGCCAACAACCAGCCAAAAGCCAACAGGCTGCCCAGAAAAGAACCAAGATTCTACATGAATCTTGACTTTATTGGTTTTGACGGGACCAACAACCCACTACAATCCATTGATTTTGACAGGACCAACAACCCATAACAAGGATTTGGCAGGGACCTTAAACCCAAGAGAGAATTTTTACATTGTTAATTCCTTCTCATATTTTCATTTATAGATTAATAGTGTTGAATAAATGTAATCCAAAATCTTTCATGAAGATATGAAGCCACTCAATTTAATAGGGTGAATTCAAAGGTTATGTTATTTATTTATAAGTAATAAAATAATTCTTCATACACCCCATTTAAACATTGATATTTTCTATACTATGTAGTTAACATAAAAATCCTTTCTAATATTTCATTAATTTGGTTGTAGATCCAACAATGTATTATTTACTTTCCCACTTGTATATAGTTGTTAAGAGACAATTGTTACTAGTTTTCAATTATTGTGTTTTTCTTGTGAACCATTGAGTTATTTAAATAGGTTTCTCATAGTCAAGGAAAGTATTTTGACTTTGACCAATCAATCACCCCTAGTTATATTTTATTTAAGAACTTCACATGAATAAAGATATAATTATATTACTTTATTTTTTATACATTGTTATCTTGTACTAAACTTATCAGATTGAGTAAAAATTGGCATAATTTCCTTAAAGTCAAGTTTGATTTAAGAAATTAATGCTCTTAGACCCTAACAAAAGTAGAAAGAGACCAAACATGATTAGGAACAAGATATTAGAATATATATAAGTTTTTTGGAGAAAAGATAATGGAGAAGATGGCTAGGGCATTTAATCAAACAGAACCCATTATTTTGAATTCAAAGCCAAAGCTTGACTCAAACTAGAAGTAGGAGTCAAAATATACATCAAATCCTTAGTTGGGAGAAAATATGTAAAAGAATTGAAGACACTACAAACGGTCATATATGAGAGAAGAATTGGTGGAGATAGTGAGACATCTTCCCTTACCTGCATAAGCATGCATCAATCATATATACCAAGTTTGGTTGGAGGAAATAACTAAATTCCTTGAGAGTAAAACAAATTCAAATGAAATTTTGGTAGATGAATATCAAGAAGCATATGAGAGAAATTTTAATAAATAATTAATAAATATGAGCTCAATCCTAAGACACATATATTGACTGTTGGAGCAAGAAGAAGAGAATTTGAAGGTGGGACTATTGGTTTCTAGACTACCAAGGTTTCTAAAAGGGTCAATGGTTTGGTCATGTCCAAAAATTCCTAAGGAGAATATTGCAGGCACTGCACTCACATAAAATGATGGTGACCCCAACAAGTAAAAAAATTTCAAGAGGCAGGAACTAGTAAAATTTATAGACTTAAAGACCCTCTAAGAAATTATAGAATATATATTACTATATGGATGGAAAACAAGAAAATAGACAAATATATCAGTTAAAGTGTTTTCCAACCATATTATGAGTAGTGATAGACTAGTATATAAACCCTCCTATTACTAAGAAAGTAACATAGGAGAGAATAAATAAATCATTTGAACAAGAGTTAAAATTATTAAGGGATGATTATGAGATCCTTGTAGAAAACTATAATAATTGACAATGGAAGAACAAGAATATTCAATCCTATACTAGGAGACTCAAGGAGTTATACAAATAATTATAAATGGAACCAATGGATGGAATAAAGAAAATATGGTTTATTGAAGGGTTGATACCCTTACTTTAGAAGAAAATAAAGATAGTTTTTCCCTCACCATATGAAAAGGTATAATTAGGGAATGTACATAGAGATTCAAAGTAAGACATTTGGTGATTCAAAGAAAATTGAATAGGATTCTAATTAAAGTGATAATAAATTTGGATCAATACAATCTCTTTGGAGAGAAATTCAAAGAATTAAGTGTAGTGTAGAAAAAAGTGCTCCTTTATATTTTCACATTATGTTTGGGTCCCTTAATTAATTGGACTTAATTAAGCTTCTAATTACCTAAATTATGTATTCCAAATCCTTACTATTTCCCTTTTTTGAAAGGGAAACTAGCATTAAACAATTGCCTAATTAATTTAAACACCTTAGAAATTGAGTGTTCTGGATTTAGGTCCTAGGTCCCATTCACCCAAGGGCGAATGGGTCCCCTTTAAGTTCTAGGACCCAATTTCTAATATGTTTTTGGCAGCATTTGAATGATTCAAATTCAAGTTTCAAATGTTGGCTTGTGGAATCTAATTTTCGAGAAAATAGATAAACACTTATAATTACATAGTTATTTTATCAATTCAAATCTAAGAATTTTGAAGGAGAAAATATTGAAAAAATATTATTGTCAAGAGCATTAAGGAGCAGATTATCAATCATCTACATTACCAATCAAGATCATATCATCATGTCAAATTTTATGCATATTCATGTCATGTTGTGCAACTAACATTGTGATGTAGGTTTCAAGCATTCAAGCATCAAATCAAACATCCAATCAAGACAATCCAAGAAAAATCCAAACCTGAGAGTGATGTGTTAGACTTTAGTCCTCTACGGGCAGCCATTGAGGGTTTGGAAAGTTGTGACATAGCATTGTTCATTCATCAAATTCATTTCATTTATCATTATTCATCATCATGGTTTAATTAACAAACTGAGGTTTGACTAAGGAAAACCCCTATTCCCCAAAAATAAACATTTTTCCTCTCTTTGTATGTACAAATTTACAAGTGAAGAAGGGTTGAAGATTGATCAAAAGAGCAATTTTCTAAAGTTGTCAACATTACATTGTCAAGCCATAGAAACTTAGATTTGGAATTTGTTTTCAGCTGTCCAATAGTGAAACTAGTGGAAAACAACATCTTAGATCCATATCTAGAGGATCTCAAAAGTTGTGCAAAAAATCCCTTCAAGGACTCATTCACCCATTGCCCCAGATGTCCTCCTACAGTTCTCAGAACAAGCTTTTATGGGTTAGTAGATATCACCCTGTAACCCCCAAATCTGCTAGCAAGTTACTATTTTTGTTTATGCTATCATAATAGTTGCATTTCAAGTTTTAGGTCGTATAATTGAGTTTATTAAGGCATTTAATTTTATCTTCCAAAGTGCATTTCAATCATTTCTATCATACGAAAAAAATAGATCTTCCTAATAGGGTTGACTTACCTTGAAAGGTTGAAAGTCAATTCTATCCTTGGAAAATCTTTTTTTCTAATGAAATTAGGGAAAAGGAGTGTAAGTGTGTTAGACCATTCAAACCTACACATCATTTCATACCAAACCCTCCTCTCCCCTTTTTTTCTTTCAATCATTTTGGTGAACCTAAAATTGTACATCATAACTTCTAATTTGGAGGTCTCTAAAACCCTAGATCTAGGACTCGCATTAGTTTGCATTGCATCTCATTTAGGTTTCAAAGTTGCATTAGTTTGTATTTCATTTAGGGTTTTAAAATTGCATTTTGCATTGTTTAAAATTTCAAATAAGATTCCAAAAAATTTGCATCCATATTGCATTCATTTTACATAACAATCTACATATTAATGTCTTTCAATCATTTACATCAAAAAATTCAAACAAAATTACATCTAAAAAAGTTGTCATTTTGCTTGTTGTTTGTCATCAAATCGCATTTACATTTCAACATAAAAATATAGGAAACTGTAACTGAAATTATTTGTTTGCAACCTGAAACAAAGACCTTAAATATTAACTCAAAAATTGAGACTTTAATTTTTTCAACCCCTGTGCAAGGACCCATTCATCCTTGGGTGAACCTGTCCTTGTATAGGTCATTTTCTAGATTTCTGAGCTTAAATATATCTTTGTTTGCTTTATTTCTAGCTATTTTTATATCTCAGTTTCAATTTTTGGAATTGGAGTTTTCATGAATTATTTGCATTCAAGTTAATTGGTCAAAACAAGTTCATTGTTCAAACATAAAATTTGCATTCAAAAGATATCATTTTCAAGTCTTTACATTCAAAAATCAATAAATCATTATATGTTAGTGTTACCCGATTTTCACCTGCGAGCTCAATCAGGTAGGGCAATCTATGTTTTCAAGTGTTCATGAAGGCCAAATGGAGGAACATTTGCATCAAGGGTTAAATCATACATCTGATGATATTTCACAAGGAAGTATGTTGGAATGCATGCCTCAATCAGATTTGGCACAAAACTCCTCAGAGAAGAAAGTCGGCAAGACCCTCCTATTGTCTTGCTGACTAGCAGTGCATTCTATTTGTTTGAAATACACCAGTCGTCAGGAAATTCGGGTCACCATGAGTTTTTATCTATCTCTCCACTTGGAAAGAAGTTATGACGACCGTCGTTTACAAGGTTAGCATCAGGGAGAGCTCCTCCCAATAGATGGAAGTCTTGGCGAAAGGTGTTGCTTTTGGGGTAAGGTCTCGCTGAAATGGAATGGTGGTCCCAGAATGAGCTCTCGCCGAAATGAGGTGGCTTCGCTGAAAGGTCCTGCCGACAGATGAAAGTTTCACCAACAGTTGTTCACAAGGCCAGCATCTGGGAGAAAGATTTGCATTTTCCATAAGGTCTAGTCGAATGGTCGAAGTCTCAGTGAAGAGGGTTTACTTGGGGGAGATGTCTCGCTGACGCGATAATGTCACACTGACATTTGTTCACGAGGGGATATCGATATGAATCCTACTGCTCGTTGTGATGTCTGGCTGACTCGCTGGAGTCTCACCAAAGGATTCTCCCTTCGGTGTAATGTTTTGAGCTCGGGGAGATGTCTCACTGACTCTAAGAGGTCTCGCCGAAAGTTTTTGAGTTTGGCGTGAGGTCTTGCTGAAAGAATTATGATCGGTATGATGTCTTGCCGACTCGTGATGTCTCGCCAATGGTTTTAACTTTTTAGTGTGACTAATGGAATCCACTATGACCTCTTGCCGACAAGCGATTGTCTTGCTGATGGGTATGTATGTTTTGGTAAGACTCCTAGCAACAGCTGGCATCGGGGAAAGGTGTTACGCTCGGTATGATGTCTTGCCGATGAATGTTTGTCTCATCGATGGTTTTGGATGCTGTGATATAACCCTTGAGGCTCTCCAAGACTCTTGGACGAATGGCTTGCACTCACTGTGACCTCTAGCCGACAACGATAGTCTGGGCGACCATCTTTGACATCGGTGTAACTTTTGCAGCTCGCTATGTGGTCTCACCAACAATGGTAAGTTATGTCGATCACTGTTGTGGAGCATTGTGGCATCAGGGAGACACGGCTAGTGTCTCACCGACATGCAATTCTGCAAGAATAACCTTTGACCGTCTAGTGATCCCATGTGGCATTTGTTCAACCAATCAGAGAAAGCCAAGGGTGAACCATTGACTGTTGGACTATTGTGACCCCCCCTGTGGAAGATCAATGGAATGCGAGCGGTATGGATCTGCTCTGTGATCAAAGGATGATAGATCAGTTCGGTGTCCAGTGGTGTTGTCTATGAAGAGATCTAACAGGGGAGGCCCGATGCTACTTCTCAAAGACGGTCAACTTGCAAAAAAATATTGAGTAGGAAAAAGGCAGAAAGGGAAAAACCTCAAGTCACAATGACAGCTATGGTGTCTACTAGCGAGGGGTAGATTGACATTTATGATTATCAGAACAACCACATTCAAGGCAGCTCTGATGGAAGTTCGAAGGTGGACACGAAAGCCAGAGGTTAATGCGATTATTCCAAAAGATTTGGAGGCCATTCTTGGAGTGATCCTTCACCAACATGGACAGCGGGGATACACATTTAATGCAAAAGTAAATTGATTCAAAATATCTAAGGGTGGATCTTTTTGGAGGCTGATATTTTTTAGAAAACCCTAAAGGAGGGGCCGACACTTTGGGTTTTTGGTTGTATCTATGGCTTTTTTTTGCCTCTTTGTAAAAGGGAGTTTGGATTATGCATTTTGGAGAGTTAGTGATTTTTCTCAAATCCTTTCTCAGCTGATGTATGCTTTGTAACTCATTTGGAATTTGGAATATAAAATACAAAAATTACCTTGGAAACCAATGTTAGTGTTCATACTACTTTCATTTTTCTTTCAAATTATGCAAGTTTTGAACTATATTTTCTAAATCTGCATTTGAACTTTAAAGTTGTGAAATTCATCTTTCCTTTTTAAAATGTATATGCAGATTAACCTTTTTCATGAATTATGCATAAATTCACAAAATTATGTTGAGTAAATGAAATAACTATCATTAGTTTTCTAGGGGTATGTTCATCTATTTTATTTCATGATTCATGTTAGTTCGGTGTATCACCATAGAGATTAGTTCCTACCATTTCTATTTTTCTTTAGTAATCTTCTCCATTTACCTTACAAAATCAGCAGTTTAGGTGATACCAAAGGAAGTCGGCCTTCTCCGGAGGTTCTTTTCCATTTTTTTTAGGTGACCCACAACATGGAAAAGTCCCCATGTTTTTGTGAAGTATCAAGTTTTGCAACTTGATAAGGGTGCAATTTCAATAGACAACAGTTAGATCTAAAAATTGCAATACCTCTTTACATACTTGCATTGTGTGTCCTATTTCTGAGTGTCTGCTACATTTTTTTAGTGCCTTTTGTCCATTTTAGGAACACTTTGGCTTGGTGAAACTTGTATGAGAATTACAGCTCCTAGTATCCTATTGCCAATACTTCAGGGAGACATAATTCAAGACTCATGGCATCCCATGTTGGTACATCAGTTGTGGATCTTGGGTTTTCCAACTCTTTCACTTATAGTGTTGACACTAGTCAACCCATGTTGGAATCCATGCCTAAAATAACATGTCCTATAACTTCCAATCCTATTGATGTTGAGACCATTATTGCTCGTCCCTCAAGAGAATCTAAAACAAATGGATGAAGCCTTAGAAAAGCATCAAAACTATGTGAGTGTTGAGTATATTGTTGGTATTATAGTTCATGTCATAGATAGCATGAGGAGAATGATTGATAATGAACTAGGAATAGAAATTATGCATAGCCTAGCTCATATTATTGATGATCATGTTCCTACAGTGGCTAGTTGTGCTCAAACTTTGGGATACATTCAAAGTCAAGGTGGAAATCAAATTTCCCCCTACAACTGTGGCTCTATTCCTACATACACTCATCCAACTATTACTACAACAAGGCAACCAACTAGCAACCTCTGTCCAACTTTGGGTATGTCCATTTAGCTTTGTAAATTCAAACATCACATCTCATAACCGATCCTCTCACAAACCTACAATTCACTTGTCCTCCCAACAAGTATGCGCCTCCACCTTATTCACCTCCATCTCAAAACACAACTAATGATTTCATCCTCAACCAACTTTTGCAAAATGTTTCAACCCTCCAACAACAAATTTCCACATTAAACCAAAATCAAAATGGCCAATTTTCACAATATGTCAAATGAAACCCATTTTCATTGGAGATATTGAAAGCACACATTCCACAAGGCATAGAGATTCCTAGATTTGAGAAATATTGCAGTAAAGGAGATCCTAGTAACCATGTCTCGGCATATACAGCCTTATGTAGTAACTTCATTTTCAAAGACAAGCTCTTTGCTAAGCTTTTCCCTAGATCCTTGAAAGATACAGTCTTGGAATAGTTTTTCTCTTTACCGAATAACTTAATATGTTCATTCAATGAAGTTTTTGATGCCTTTCTTAACCATTTCCAAGTGCATATTGGTCCCAAGATGGCCTGACCAGATCTAATGAAATGCAAACAAAATAAAGATGAAAAAGTCACTGATTGCAGAGCACGTTATCAATTACTCTAATCACAAATCAAAATTAAGATTCATGATGTTGATCTTCAAAGAATTTTCATTGAAAAATTGCAAACTAATATTCAGGATAAGCTTGGTATGATGAGATCCCCTTCCTTCACTCACTTGTGCATGGCTCTATGTGGCTATTCATCATGAAGTGAAGACTTCCTCCAATCGTCCTGAAAAATCCAAATCCATGCATCACATTAATTTCCAACCATTCAAGAAACAAAATAAGGGCTTTATACAAATAAATCCACCTCAAACAAATCAACATGTTGAGTCTCAAGTGAAGCCATAAAAAACAACAAATCCATATTCATTCAGGGACAAGAATAGGCAATTTACACCATTACCTGATACCCTTCATTCTATTATGTTGCAACTCTTGGGTAAGAACCTAATTACATTACCTCCTATTAGAACTCCTAATCCTACTAAATATTTACCTCTAAACTACAATCCAAATGTATTTTTCCAATATCACTGACAAAATGAACACAATACAAAATGATGTATGTGTCTTAAAAATATTGTGAAAGACCTCATTAATTCTAATCACATCTAGATTGGTGGTGTTAATGATCAAGGAAATAAGTCTGTTGTCCCACCCAACCAAAATTTGCAAATATTTACCAATCCAATGCCAAATCATAACATCTCATTTGTTAAAGCTAGTGACACCAAGAATGATGTGATGAATGTTAACAATATGCAAGACATGACTAATGATAACATGAATGATTTTGGGGGCATAGATAATATGGTCAACTTTGTTGATGTTCAACCTCATAAGGGCCAAACCAAAATGTCTCTTGACATTTCTTTCCCACAAAATGACATAATTAAACATGCACTCGATGGTCCTCTTTACATAGCCAAAAGAATCAATGACAGGCCTACCAATGGGATATTAATTGATCTCGTATATGTAGAGAATGCGATCACTGAGGAATTCTTTCTTGTGCATGAACTTTACCAAGATTCTTATAAACAATCAAAAGCATGGATCAAAACACATAATGGTTTGCCCTATGATAGGTTTGATCACTCTCCCCTTAAAATTTGGACTAAAGTAATTAGATGTCTCATTCTCCATCATCCCGTTGTTAGACCAATTATGTGTGAAGCTAGGCTATCCATGGCTACGCTCCATGGATGTTGTCTTGTCAGTAATGCATAAATGCTTAAATTTTCCATTTGGAAATAAAACCTTCACTGTGCATCATAGTGGTTTTAATCATTTATCTTCCCATGGGAATTTCTCATTGGATTTCTTTTTTCCTGAACCTATGGAACCTATTAAGCCTCGTGAGGACTTCTTTTTCAAATCTTATTAAAAGTTCAAAGTGAAGCACATCACAAAATTATCTCTTAGAAATATCCCTCAACCCATGATTGAGCCTCCTATCATTTATGAAACCATGGTTGAACCAAAATCTCTTCCAAGTAACCAAGATAAATCCACCACAATTCCTCCACCTATTTCCTACAAAATAACAAGAGATGACCATACAATTCCCATTGTGCCTCCTAAGATCAAACAAGTCTATAAACTGAAAGAGAAAGTGAGTGACCAACCCTCCATGGTTTCTTTCATTCCTCCCTTGTGAGAAGAAAAGAAACCAATGGTTGATAAACCTGCTCCTACACAATCACATCTTGAAAATCATACAAAAAGAAACCAATATGCTAAATATCATAGGCGTAGACATCGTGACATTGGCCATAAGCTAAAATAAGAGAACAAAGAAGAAAACCAAGACCAAAATCTATCTCAAACAAAGCATTATGGTTCTCTAATGTAGACCCAGGTTGGAGATCAACTAAAAATGACAAATACAAGATGTTCAACCAAATTTTCAAAGCAAGTTCAAGAGAACTTCTCAAATCCACTTGTTAGGTGTATTCCTTCTACCAAATTTCCCAAAAGACTTGTCAATTAAATAATGGATTTAGACACCCATTAAGGACTTACACAACATACTTCAAATTCAAGTAAGACTCCTTTGGCTCAATATAGACTTCCTATACATCCACCATGGCAAAACTATGAAAATAGGTCAATTTAAAAAAGGAATTACCCTTCAAAGCTATCCAATCACCTTGAAACCTTGGGGAAGAAAATTAAATTCCTCAAAACCATATAATCCACAATAGGTTTGCACTTGTACGGCCAGAAACTCTCCCAACTCAATAACCCTTCTTTTCTAATGCAAAAACAAGGGTTTTGTCAAAATCTTCACTCCAAGGCTTGAAAAAACAAATAAATGGTAAAAACACCTTCCATATGGTCTTCCTAGTCATTTTACACACTAAAAAACTCAACTCCATCAGAATTTCATCGAGAAGCACTTCAAAGCCATCACTTTTCAAGGAAAAAATGCACTTTCCAACCCTAGGGCATCACACAATCACCAAAAAAATGCTTTATTCTGATATAAAATGAATTAAGACATATAATCTAACATATTTCCTATCAATCCTATAAGTTATAGTATTAGACAGTGGGTGGATTGGTCAAAAGTGCATTATTTTGTTTTCAAACCCTTAACAATGGAAAAAATAGGGTATTCACTGTATTTTTGTAATTTCTCTCACAAAACAGAAATTTAGAACTCCAAACCAAGTGAATATCAAATTAAACTCATAAAAATTCAACCTCTCAAGATTTCAAAGCATGATTGGGTCCATACGGTCCATACCGCAACAAACAATTCTGGAAAATAGTAAAAAAACTCAAAAAATGCACTAAAAATGTGGTATTTTGAATTGTGTGAGTTTGTTACACCTCCAAAAACCTTGATTCAAGCCTGAGAAGTCCTCTTATATAATTTACAAACCATAACCACCTTCAAACCAACCAACTTGCACCAAATTACCCTTTAAATGACTCTAATTTTGCAAATCAACAAAATTGTCATTGACAACATTTGCAACATTTTGCATTTTTACAATTATTGAACTCAAAATACCTTAAACACCTCTAGAAACCTAACATATGATCATTTATACCTTATTTAATCCTTTATTCATGAATCAAAACACAACCATCAAAATACCCTACCTTTACCCACTTTGACAATTTTGACAATATTGTCAATATTTCATGTTTTTACAAATTTTTGCAATTTTCTCATGGAACCAAGATGAAAACTCCCTCAAATGACCTTTTGAACCTTTTGAACTCATATCCTTTGAAATCCAAGGTTTTGGTGCCCCTGTACCATTCTCCACCTTTGCTGCAACAATAACATGAAACCTCTATGGAGATTATCATTAAACCTCCTGTTGTGATTAACTTGGATGATACATTGTTAAAATTGATGTGGAAGTGCATAATGAGTTGAATTTTTTATTTTCCTCTTCCATGAGCTTAGATGAAAAAAACCATGATGATCCTCCTAACAAGAGCACATCACCATGTGTTGAGCCTAGTGATTGTTCTAGTACGATATTTGTTGTTGCCCCTTTGGCTAGTTACCTTTTGCATATGATAAACAAGATTGGGATGCAGACGACTTTCTTTAGGTTGGCTCACATGTATCATACTAGCTTTATGTTCTTTCTATGTTCTTTGTGTTAGTTGATAGATTTTTCCTTCGAAAATAAATACAAAAAATGACTCAAATTTCCCAAAGAGAAGAACAAACAGCACTGACAGTTGGAGAAGTTGTCGTTGGATTGAAAAATTTCCTCTGAATTTTAGAGGTATAGCTCCCTCTTAAGATATGCAATGAATGAAAACTCAGGGTATTCTTTTAATCAGAAAGCAAAAAAGGCAACTAACACCTACCCATAACCATGAAAGTAAATGAGATGAATGGATTTAGAGTGAAGTGAATGCCAACAAACGATACAAAGCCCATTTATTCCACACCCACAAAGAGAAATAAGAAAAATAACGAGCAAAGAATTTCCTTTTTAATAGACAAATTATGCATTCAAAGTTCCAGAAATAATAACATATACGGTTTGCTATGACATAATCAATATTAGAAGGAAATTGCAAAAGCCCAAAGTCTATTCACAATTTAAAGAAACAGTTACAAATGCAAAGATCTGAAAAAACTTTCTTTATTTCTCCAATATCAAAATTATGAGCACAAAGGTCCAACGCCCTACACAACCAACCATACAAAAGGAAAATTCAAGACTACCCTTACTTCCCCCATTTTCTGGGAATAGCCAAAAGATGTTTTTACAATTAACTTTGAGGCCAATATATACATGCATATCAAAATTGTTACATTACAAAAAGTAATGGTCTTGAAAATGACCGACGACAACTGTTTTAAGGAAAGGCATTATTATTCCCTGTCGCGGAAAGATTCCATGCATGCCGGTAAACCACTGGCAGTGCCATAACTCTATATAGCTCCAATTGCATTTCCATAACTAAATTGTTGAATTCGTCACGTTCTTCTTCTTCCTCCAAAACTTGGATTGCTTTGTTGTACTCGACGTAGTTGGTTTTCTCCTTCTAGGCCAGTGAACACAGCTGAGAGATGATGTCAAATTGGTCTTCCTCTAGCCAATTCACATCAAGTTGAAGAACAGGAACAAGTTCATCTTCCCATTCTTTGACATCACTAGGAAGTACCATTTTGAGAAAACTTTGAAATCGAAAAACACTACCACCTTCCCTTACATGCAGGCCTATTTAACTTTGGCAGCGAAAAGTGGTCATTTATTCGCTAAGAAAAATGTGTCAAACTATTTTACCAACTTCCTTATTAAAGAGTTGTCTTTTCAGAGGATTTTTAAATATTACATTTAAAATTTCTGTTGTTATCTCAAGAAATTGGAGACATTCCTTAGAGGCGTCA
Source organism: Sequoia sempervirens (assembly GCA_007258455.2). NCBI lineage: Eukaryota > Viridiplantae > Streptophyta > Pinopsida > Cupressales > Cupressaceae > Sequoia > Sequoia sempervirens. The sequence continues at coordinate 75,503 of VDFB02352331.1, read as the reverse complement.
TACACTTCATTAAATGCACTGACACTTTGGAAATAGTATATCCTATTGAGGTCACCTCGTCGCTGAATTCGTCACGTTCTTCTTCTTCCTCCAAAACCTGGATTGTCTTGTTGTACTCGACGTAGTTGGTTTTCTCCTTCTAGGCCAATGAACATAGTTGAGAGATGATGTCAAATTGGTCTTCCTCTAGCCAATTCACATCAGGTTGAAGAACAGGAACAAGTTCATCTTCCCATTCTCTGACATCACCAGGAAGTACCATTTTGAGAAAACTTTGAAATCAAAAAACACTACAACCTTCCCTTACATGCAGGCCTGTTTAACTTTGGCGGCGAAAAGTGGTCATTTATTCGCTAAGAAAAATGTGTCAAACCATTTTACCAACTTCCTTATTAAAGAGTTTCCTTTTCAGAGGATTTTTAAATATTACATTTAAACTTTCTATTTTTATCTCAAGAAATTGGAGGAGACATTCCTTTAAGGCATCGTACACTTCATTAAATGCACTAACACTTTGGAAATAGTATATCCTATTGAGGTCGCCTTGTCGCTACGGGCTAGAACCTTATAACTAGAGATCAGAAGTTCTAGAGTTTCTAGAACTGTCGATATCCTGACAATACCAAAACATCATTTCCAAAAGCTACAAAAAGTCAAGTGATTTTGAACATCAAAATTTAGCAACTTGGTTTGGGAATTTAACAAGACCGCGATAGTTATAAGATTTGTTGAAGCCGCGACTTGCACAAGTTTACCATGAAAGGATGAGTTTTAAAACAACTTGTCTCGAAATAAAATTTCAAGGGGTAACACTTTGTGATTGCATGTGTGTAATGTGATCCCTCATACTATGTTGCTTGGTGTTCCTTTATGTTTGTGATCCTACTTTGGATGACCCTTGTTACTCCGTAGGTGCAAGGATACAAAGTAGGTGAATCTGTCATGGAATTCTTCTATTTGTATCTACATTCTTCTATTTGTCATAACATTATCTTTTCATTTGTCTTATGTTTTCCTTTTGGGGATGACACAAGGAATTGAGACATTTAGGTCTCTTCCATGTTGACCCAAAAGCTTCTCCTTTATTTTCACACTCTATGTGGCATTCCTCCTTTATCTTTATTGTTCTATTAGTATTTTGGGAATGATGTCAATTTTGAGCTTGATTATATCACTATAGCAAAGACATATGTTGACCCCAAATCCATAGATCCCATATGTGTTATCTTAGGATTGCATATGGGGGGAAACCTCCTTTCCATGAAATAGCTCTATTTGGAAACATATGTTGGTATAGGGCTTTGATCCAAATAGGCTCTCATGTCTTCTATTGACATTTATCATTCTCTAGTTTAAACTAATTGCTCATAGCATGGTGTTTAGCAATTTCTTTAAAGTGGGGGCATTCAGCATCCTACTTGTTGCTTGCTTGACCTTGTTCAAAGTGCGGTCTTCTTATTTAATGTGATGCTTATTCTTTGTGGTGACATTGGGTTTGATGTCCTTCAAGAGTGTGACCTTTCTTGGCATATGACATTCCTCTTAGTGGTATGCTATGGCCTGCATTCCCTAAGGTGTGAATCTTTTATCTCTTGACTAGTCCTCTCTTGGTGGTGATATCAAGCATGATGTTCCCTAAAGTGAGACCTTAAATGAACTAAGATAAACCACTTTGATTATCCAAATCTTATGTTATTTAAAACTAATTATTGGCCACCAATCATAACAAAAATTTCTTGTTTGTGGTTCCTTTATGTCATGAGTGTCTAGCATAATGCAGCTTGCTATCCTTGTGAGAGCTTCTAACCATTTAGTGTGGCACCTTATCAAAGTTATTAGGGAGTATAAATTTTGGTATGGTTGGCATATGGGAGCCTATAGACCTGGCATGACTTTCCCATCTTCCACCTATTTTGTGGGTTCACACCTTGTAGATCTAGTGTGTGTTTCTCACTCCTTTAGTCTCACCTAGTGTGTATCGGACTGCACTATCCTCGTGTGAGCATTTTTTTCATGGCCAGCTAGCATAACACAACTTTCTTGCATGTGGATCCATGTGATCATGTTCGATGGATGTGGCATAATACAACTTGCTATTCCATCTCTTTTGCATTAATTTTTATATTGTATGATGTTGTATCTAGTGTTGCTACTACATGTGTGTGTCTCTTCGTACCTTTGTTGGTTTTCCATGGGATCTTTGATCCTGGGGGCTTGATCATCCTCCTTGATCCTTGTCATCTCATCTTTCCTACAATTGTACAATTAGACCTCTTGACTTATTTGTCTACTTTAGTGTGAGTTTGAGTGTGGGTTCATACTCTCACTAAAGTGGGGGCTAAATGTAATGTCCCCATTTTTGCTTGCCTCAACATCTCGCTGATTAGCCTATTATTTGACCCCTCGTAGGCTAATACTCATGGTTAGAGGGTCCTATTTGGCAGTTATTAGAGTGATTTCTTCTATAGAGCTCAGTTTGGTTTAGGATGGGCCTTCATTTGGTGATTCAGGACTCAGTTTCACACAAACTATTTATAGTAAGTCACTTTGTCAGTGGATTCTAGTGTTACTATTTATAGTAAGACACTTGGACATACCATGGATGCAGTGTTGATCCCCGGGTTCAGTTGGTTTGGCAAGTTAATGAGTATTTATGGAGTTATTATCATTAAAGTGACTTTAATGATAATAAAATATTTTAAAGGCATATTATAAAGTTTTTAAATTCACTTTATGACCAATGGGGCCATGACCCTCAATTAAGTCACTTAAAATATATTTAATGATTCGTTAAAAGGGGCACCCATTTATGAGGATTTATTCTAATGTTATAAAGTGCACATGAAATGCTAGAAACCAAGATCACCTGCATGCAATCACCTGTCACATGCAAAAGACATGTAGAACCAAAGAAGATGTTCTGTAAACCTCAAAGTAAAAATGCATTAAAGAGAATCAAATATTACAAAGAGATCAATCCTTATGAAGGAGATCAAGAAACCCTAAAAGGGAAACCCTAAATGAAACCCTAGTGTGCACACTTAATAATTAATCAATTATTAATGTGTCTAAGTTTAGCTTAAGTAAATAAAGGAATAAGTGACTTAATTAATTAACCAATATGATATAATTAATTAAGTGGAATAACTTATTACTCTAACACCCCCCTTAAGATGAACTTAGGAAGAAGCTAAAACACTAGAATAAGATGCATGAAAGCAAAGATGGGTCCCGACAACAAAGGCCGATCAGGTACCCATTTACAAATACAAGAATGAGGTAGAGAAGGAAAAACCCAGTGGGACAAAACCCCCTACAATGAGATGACTGTTGCAAGAAGCACTGGAATATCACTGTAGAGTAACACTGGAACCTGATACTGGCAAGCAAGGAAAGATTCTTCTGTTTACTACTGAAACCTGATGAGAGTCACTGATTGACTCAAGGAATCATGATAAAGCAACAATAGACCTGATGCCACGAAACACTCAAAAACTCCAAATGGGAACAACCCCGGAATCTATGAAGCAGCAAGCAATTATTGAATGATGTATTACTGAAAATGAAGTACAAAGATGCAAGGTGCACTCTCCCAACTGCCAAAAACTCCAAGTAATCTCCAAAACACCCATCGGGCCAAATATAGATTAAGCGATCAACCTGGGATAGATACAGAAAAAGTGCATGGACAGCAACGTAGAGCTTCTTAATACCTTTCCAACGCCGCAAAGATAACAAAAATTAGACATCGTGGCAAAAAGTTATGAGCTCGGAAGCATAAAATAAACATCTAATGTCAAACAGTAATAAATGTAGTGAAATAGAAAAATATTGTAAAATAAACTACACCCCTAGAAAGTGCTCGGAACCAGCTTTCTGGCGATATCTCATTTGCCCGATTTCAATACCAAATGCCCAAGTTATGACCAAAAGAAAAAAAGTGCTCCTTTAGGAAAAATTAGGGCTAGGAGGGGGCAAGGAAGGTCGTACGGCCGCTGTCGTCATCACTTCACGAGCTTAAAATTGATAGCCATCTGGCCGTCATCGCAAAAATTTGGCCCTCCTACAAAAAAAAATTGATAGAGCCTCTGGTCACTGATATGACCAAGGGCTAGGTGTCAGAGTTGGATGGGGGTATGAGCTCGGCTCCTGGTCATCCATATGACCTCGGCCGATGGAGCTAGAGCCCACGGGGACTGGTGGAGGCCCCCCAGTTGTTAATGTGACTGGGGCGGGAGCTGGGAAGCCCTTAGGGGTTGCGCTAGAGCTAGCAGCGGGCCAGTGGTGGAGGCCAGTGGCGGTGGTGGTTGGGCGGCCGCCCAATGGCCGCCGGGAGGCGGGATTCCTCTGCACTGTGAGCACTGGCATAGTTATCGGAAAAACACATTTTTTTGCATTTTTCAAATTTTTGAACCTCAGAATGTGTGCTGGGGAGGCTGTACGGCCCCCCAAACAAAAAAAAAATGCCTTCTAGATCAACTGCTCCAAAATCAACGAAACGACAAGTGTTCTTAGGGTTTTTGGCCACTGCGAACGCGATGGTGGTGTCCGTTTGAGCCCAAAGTGTCCCAAAAAATTGGCTACCCCTAGATCTTGCAAAAAACATGCCTGTGGATACCCTTGCATTAGAAACTCACTAAAAGGCCATATCTTCAAATCACGAATAGGCAGCTGCATGTCTGGAGCTCTGATACTATGTTAGAAACCAAGATCACCTGCATGCAATCACCTGTCACATGCAAAAGACATGCAGAACCAAAGAAGATGTTCTGTAAACCTCAAAGTAAAAATGCATTAAAGAGAATCAAATATTACAAAGAGATCAATCCTTATGAAGGAGATCAAGAAACCCTAAAAGGGAAACCCTAAATGAAACCCTAGTGTGCACACTTAATAATTAATCAATTATTAATGTGCCTAAGTTTAGCTTAAGTAAATAAAGGAATAAGTGACTTAATTAATTAACCAATATAACTTATTACTCTAACATGAAATATATTAAATATCATTTAAATGATTTAAAAGAGACTTCTATAGGGGATTGACCTAATTGAGAAAAAGTATATAATGGATCATCAATAGCACAAAAGGATACATTCATGATTTTGATATTTATCTTTTGAAGAGTTTCACTGTGGAGAAGAAGAAACCTAGGATTTCTACAATTTCTTGACAATGGAGAACGTGGTATCTTCATTGATCAACATTCTAAGGTTGTGGAATGTTGGCCTCCTATAATGATCTTAATAACTAAACCTTTCTAGACATGATTTAAAGATTGGACATCTAACCTAAATAGCTATTTCAACCATCATGAAGGTGCATTTAACTTGTCAACCTAGGGACGTGAACTTGAAATGGGTCAACACAGTATGTGCACTAGGAACTCAAAGTAGCCATTCTATTCTACAGCTAAGGAACACATGATACTGAAACTAAATTGATTGAAAAGGAATGAAACAAATGTTGAACATCAATCAATGGCTATGCTAAGCTGAAATGCATAATAGGAATGAAAATCTAAGCAACAAACAAGACACTACTTTGTCTGCTTTGGTTGCAGGAATAGTCACAAAATGAAGTTCTAGTGGCTGCAGAAACAGTCGGTGCAAGATTTCTAACTAAGTACTAAATAGCAAGTAATACTAAACTAATGCTAAACTAAGAAGACGGATTACTCACCAAGTGGCCCCCCTTGGATAAGTATTCTCTAAAACTAATGAAAACTCAAATGCTCGAACTCAGAACTTTATTTTATTCACTGTGAATCATGAGTACAAAAGAGTAATGTATCTGTATTACTGAAAATTGGAGAATGCAAGTACAATATCAAATCATGCAACCTCTTGAAGAAGGAGCATCAGATTATTATTTATACTAATAGCTAAACGTGGCAGTCAACTCCACGACTGGGAGGACGCCATTTAGGGAAAACAGAGGAAATAGAGCGATGGTGGTTACACGTGCAAGGAATCTGGTTAGACATGCTAGTCCAAACATAGATTCAACTCAATAGTAATGCATGTGCATGCTCGATCATTAAATTCCACTACAAGGCGGTTATGTTCAGTTGCATGAAGAATCTTATGTCGTTGGTTGCCTTTGACTTGAAGTGATTCCTTTATTGGATGTTATGGTGCATGCCCAACTAGCGGTGTCTTCCTCAACTTGGCGTATTAAATATGCATGGAAAGGTCAGTACACAAAATAACTACACATCTATAACCACCTTATGAAACATTCATTAACCACATGCAAAATCAATATAGATAATCTACATATTATGCCAAATGTCATTAAAGCTTGTAGAGATAGGATTAAGTCCAATGTTAATAGTTTGAAGGAAACATTATGAAAATACCAACATTTAACATTAAATTCCATGACATCTATCAGCAAACAAACTATATTTTCTACCCAAAATTGGACCAAAAACTAGGGTCATCATGGAATACTAGTTGAATATTTCCTATGAGATTGGCTTAATCCAGGAGTCAACTTTCAGCTTGATTGGAGGATTTCATCAATAGAATTTACAAGGGTTTGGAAGTTTATCATTGGAGAACAATTTATTGTTGTTTGTGCCTTCATATTTTGGTACGTGGGGTTCTATTTGTGCATTATATAGAGTTGATCAGAAGTTCAATCTTGCTACTACAGTGACGCTACAATACCTGCGCTACAGTAAAACGCTACAGTGTTGGTGTAGATTTTAAGTGATTATTTCTAGAATTTAGCAAGGGTTTAAGAGCAGATTGTTTATCATTTGAAGATCAATCATTGGTGATATATTTATTACTATTAGCACATGTTCTCTTAACCACGTGGGTCTCAAAAAGAATGATGCAATTAAGTTCCAAATTTGTTGATTATAATTTTTCAGACCTGTAGCTTTATTTTAGAATTTTCAAGTATGTTTGTATCACATTTGCAAGGAAATAAAAGTCTAATTTTTGAATATTTAAATACATTGTATTTGCACAGTGGTTTAAATCTGATTTAATTAAATATCTTAAGAGGTTGTTACAGTAGTTAGTTTAATTCTCCATTACATTCAACATCATTTGCTTTCCTGGAATTATCTTATTAAATGAAAAAACAAGCAAACTAGAAAGAGTAATCAACCCAAACAATGCAAAAAAAATTGTGTTTGCAAATGCCCACTTGGTGTGGGACATACCAATGGTATCAGAGCTTTGATCCTGCCAGCCTGGAGGGTTAGTTTTTTTATGCAATTGTGAATCATGGGTTCCAAAGATGATATAATGGTTGCTTATAAAGGATACCTTGCACTTCCACAAGATATTAGAAATGATCTTTCCTTCGTCTGCTATATGGAGTATTAGACGGATTATAGCAAGCAAAAAATAAAATCAAAGAAATGTGAGCAGCCAAGTGTTGAGAGCATCTTGAATAATCTCCAGCAAGAACTTATGCTTTCACAACAAAGATTAGCTTGTAGCTTGCAATAGTATGAAGATTCCATTTCAAGATGAACCACGTCATCAAAAAAAATGAGACACTTGGTGTATCTACAAGTGAAGTATCCAAAAGTATCTATGATGAGTTTGTTTTAGAATGTGATAGGTCAGTAGATATTGATCAACCTATAGGTGAACATGGGGTTAAAACTAAAGTGGTTGTGGATAAGAAAATTTTACAACATGATAATGGTATGGTGGAACCCTAGAATGACACTCACAACATTCAAGAAGTTGTTATCAACACTGACAATAGTTGTGATTTACATGACAACAGTGAGGTTCCTTTGCATCAACATGAGACAACAACTACTTCACATGAGGGTGATTGTTCCATGGAGTTGTCAAAGGAAAATAATCAAGGTTTGGGTATTATTGATGCATTGTGTGAGGAGGATTCATGCCACCACAAGTATGATCTCTCAAATCAAACCATAGAAAATAAATCAGAAAATTCATTAATTGGCAATGAGTCCCAGGATCGCTCTTTGGAGGGATATGTAGTTACCATGTAAGAAGTGTGCAAAGATATTATCAAATCAACAACTTCTAATATGTCATTGGAGCCATCTTGTATGGTACATAACAACAGTACCTTTGCTGAGGAAGTGGGTAGAGCTAATGGCACACATGATGATGGGAGTTTGTGTTTGATCCCTCTCAGTAGAGAGAAGGGTGCAAGGAGAGAGAAGGAGGTTGTTCAGGAGTTTGATTCAATTCACTATTACATGGGTTGGGAGATGGATGATTCAGATCAGCATGGAGTGGTTGTGCAGTTTGTGAATATTCCATTATTTGAGTAATGTTGGATTGGTTTATGATAATCCACTCTTCGAGTTGGATGTTGATCACACTCCTAATACTAATATAGTTTTGGGCGTTGATTGCAATGTTTGGGATCCATGTAGTGCATCAAGATTCCAGGCAGGGCTCACTGAGGATTTTACAGTGTGTACATGGTGAGGAGTGCCTACAGTTTTTTTTTTGATTCACCTATACACGATTTGTATTCGATGCACAAATCTTGTGCACATGGGATAGATAGTTTATATGATTATTCTCTTTCCGCAGTGGAGGGAAGAAAATCATTTCAGTGCTCAGAGTTGCTTCCTCTTGAGGTTCATACTCTTGAGATACATGACACCGAGTATGATGTTGGTTACAATGATTCGCCAGTTGTTCATATGCTAGTACTTCATGAGACAATTGGTTACGAGAGGGACACTATACAAGTCTTCCCTTGGGACCCAAGTGGAGTGGTGTTTCTTTGCGGTGGATATTGCTTGGGGATAAGCAATTTCAAGGAGGGCAGACTGTAATGTCCCCCATTTTTCATTGCCTTAGTATCTCGTTGATTAGCCTATTATTTGACCCTCATAGGCCAATACTCATGGTTAGAGGGTCTTGTTTGGTAGTTATCAGAGTGTTTTCTTCTGTAGAGCTCAATTTGGTTCAGAATTGGCCTTCTTTTGGTGATTTAGGACTCAATTTGACACACATACTATTTATAGTAAGTCACTTTGTCAGTGGAATCTAGTGTTACTATTTATAGTAAGGCACCTGGACATATCATGGATGCAGTGTTGATCCCTGAGTTCAATTGGTTTGGCAAGTTAATGAGTATTTATGGAGTTATTATCATTAAAGTGACTTTAATAATAATAAAATATTTTAAAGGCATATTATAAAGTTTTTAAATTCACTTTATGACCAATGGGGCCATGACCCTCAATTAAGTCACTTAAAATACAATTAATGAATTAAAACCTGGGCACCCATTTATGAGGATTTATTCTAATGTTATAAAGTTCACATGAAATATATTAAATATCATTTAAATGATTTAAAAGATACTTCTAGAGGGGATCGACCTAATTGGGAAAAAGTATATAATGGCTCATCAATAGCACAAAAGGATACATTCATGATTTTGATATTTAGCTTTTGAAGAGTTTCATTGTGGAGAAGAAGAAACCTAGGGTTTCTGCAATTTCTTGACAATAGAGAACGTGGTATCTTCATTGATCAACATTTTGAGGTTGTGAAATACCAGCTGAAGATTTCCTGTGAGATTGGCTTAATCTAGGAGTCAACTTTGAGCTTTATTGGAGGATTTCATCAATAGAAGTTACAAGGGTTTGGAAGTTTATCATTAGAGAACAATTTATTGTTGTTTGTGCCTTCATCTTTTGGTACATGGGGTTCTATTTGTGCATTATATAGAGTCAATCAAAAGTTTAATCTTGCTGCTACAATGATGCTACAGTACTTGCACTACAATGTTGGTGTAGATTTTAAGTGATTATTTCTAGAATTTAGCAAGGGTTTAAGAGCAGACTGTTTATCATTCAAAGATCAATCATTGGTCATATATTTATTGTTGTTAGAACCTATTCTCTTAATCACATGGGTCTCAAAAATAATGTTGCAATTAAGTCCAAATTTTTTGATTATAAGTTTTCAAACCTGTAGCTTTATTTCAAATTTTTTGGGTATATATTACATTTGCAAGGAAATAAAAGTTTGATTTTTTAATATTTAAATATATTGTATTTGCACAGTGGTTTAAATCTGATTTGATTAAATATCTTAAGAGGTTGTTATAGCAGTTAGTTTGAATCTCCATTGCATTTCAACATCATTTGCTTTCCTGGCATTATCTTATTAAATCACAAAACAAGCAAACTAGAAAGAGAAATCAACCCGAACAAGGCAAAAAACTTTGTGTTTGCAAATTCCCACTTGAGGTGGGACATTGCACTAAATGTAGTATAAAAACATGTACTTTACATTTTCACACTATGTTTGGGTCCCTTAATTAATCAACCTTAATTAAGCTTCTAATTACCTAAATTATGCATTCCAAAGCCTTATTATTCCTATTTTTTGAAAGGGAAACCAACATTAAACAATTGCCAACATTAATTTAAACACCTTGGAAATTGAGTGTCCTGGATTTAGGTCCCCTTTAAGTGCTAGGACCCAATTTCTAATATTTTTTTGGCGGTATTTTAATGATTCAAATTCAAGTTTCAAATGTTGGCTTGTGGAATCTAATTTTTGGGAAATTAGATAAACACTTATAAATGCATAGTTATTTTATAAATTCATATCTAAGACTTTTGAAGGAGAAAATATTGAGCAAATATTATTGTCAAGAGCATTGAGGACTAGATTTATCAATCATCTACATAAACAATCAAGATCATATCATCATGTCAAAGTTTATGCATATTCATGTCATGTTTTGGAGCTAACATTGTGATGTAGGTTTCAAGCATTCAAGCATCAAATAAAACATCCAATCAAGCTAATTCAAGCAAGATCCAATCCTAAGAGTGATGTGTTAGACTTCAATCCTCTAAGGATAGCCATTGAAGGTTTGGTGAGTTGTGACATAGCATTGTTCATTCATCGAATTCCTTTCATTTATCATTATTTTACCATCAAGTTTTATTTACCAAACTGAGGTTTGACTAAGGAAAACCCCTATTCACCAAAAAAAACATTTTTCCCTCTTTGTATGTGCAGATTTATAGGTGAATAAGGATTGAAGATTGATCAAAAGAGAAATTTTGCAAAGTTGTCAAAGTTGTCAACATTATTGTCAAGACACACAAACTCAGATTCAAATTTTTTTTTGACTATCCAACAGTGAAACCAGTGGAAAGCAACATCTCAAATCCATCTCTAGAGGACCTCAAAAGTCATGCAAAAAATCCCTACAAGGACTCATTCACCCATTGCCCCATGTGTCCTCCTACAGTTCTCGAAACAAGCTTTTTTAGGTTAGTATATATCACCCTTTAACCCCCAAATCTATTGACAAGTTACTATTTTTGTTTATGCTATCATAATACTCTACATTTCAAGTTTTAGGTCATATAATATAGTTCATTAAGGTATTTAATTTTATCTCCAAAAGTGCATTTTAGTCTTTTTTGTCATAAGAAAATAGCAGATCTTCCTAATAGGGTTGACTCACCTCAAGGTTGAAAGTCAATTCTATCCTTGGGAGATCTCTTTTTCTAATGAAATTAGGGAAAAGAGGGAGTGTATGTGTATTATACCATTCAAACATACACATAATTTCATATCAAACCCTCCTCTCCCCTTTTGTTTCTTTGTTTCATTAAGAAATAACTAAAAGGATAGAAAAGAAGAAGGTAAATAAATTTTACGGATTTTAAACTAGGTCACACTAAAACTAATCATCCTAAAAATATATTATGTGATATATTCCATGTTGTAGATCACTTAATTAAACATTATCCCTATAATTTAAAAATTAAGAGTACATACTTGTACTCTTTACATGAGGAGCGTAGTTCACTCCACAAAGCACTCCAAAGAAAAAAAATAACATCACATCTCCAAGTGGCTATCAAAATCAAAGAGGGAGGTGCCAAATTCAGATATAAAATGACTCCAAATGTTATCCCAATATACAATATCAATAATATATATTGAATAGGAACACTTTGCAAGGGACTACCACAAGGAATAGAATAAAATGGAAATACTTGTAAATGGTATAGACTTGGGATGCATGATTATGCTAGATTCTTGAAGAAAAAGGCAAGAATCAATGTAATTGATACACATAGAATTAATAAAGTATTAGTCATTACATAAGAATAAGGTAAGAAAGTTGTGTACCTAGGGCCACACACCAAAAAATAAATATTTATTGAAGTAAAAGTATAATTAAAACTTGTCATGGAAAAATAACATTATTTCTTTGATGAACATTTATGTATTTCTATCAATAGGCTAGAGTCAAATAAAATATAACATGACAAGCATTGCAAACTATAGAGGAGGATATTTTCTACCCTCGAGTCTCAAGACAAGGAGAGTCTACCAAGAGCAAATGGTCCTCAACTACCTCAAGGAACAAAGATCAAGTGATAGGATAAAACGATGAGAGTTCCAAAAATAGAAAGAGTAGGTCGCATAGGTCTTCTGGCAGATTGACAAGCTCGCAGCCAAGGATGACAACACGGTGTGCAGACGTCGCTGCAGTGTTTTGGCATCTCATATGGACTAAAAAATAAGAATGTCACCAAAAAAAAAGATGACCACTACTATTCTGATTACTAGGAACTCTTGAAATATAGGAAAATAACAAAGAATAAAGAAATGTAAACTAAATAGAATGTAAATGATGAAAAGAAATAAGAGAAAGAAAATGCTCACAATACACCAAGAGTTGAAGTCTCTAGTAAAAAAATTTCTTCAACTCTTGCACACATAAGATCGAGAGAAAATGTTGGGGCTATTTAGGGGCTTGCCTTAGTCAAACCCTTGTTTTGGTGTTTCTACCTCCACAAATAGCTAGATAGGCAGATAAATAGAAAGAAAAATAGACAAGAAGATAAATGCATAGACAGGGGATATGATAAATATACTCAAAGACATAAGACAAGTAGATATTACCTACAAGGCTTGGATAAGACAAAGAGAGAGAGAGAGCCATGAGAGCCAAGAGAGTTGTAAAGACCATTGTGAGAGCTTGAAAGAAAGAGAGTGTTGTGCAAGCTTGAGAGGAGATAAAAGTTAAAATGAGAGAGAATATCCAAGAGAGAAAGACCGAGAGAGAGAAGTGAAAATATAGATTTAAAAGAGAGAAGAGGAGGGAAAAGAAGGTTCCCAAGTTGTTACAAATTGTCCCAAGCTATTACCACTGACCAAGGTAAGTGACAAGTGGCAACATACTTAGAAACAACCGTTTGAATGTTGAAATATCATAGGACACTAGCGTGACATGCAAACGTCCATGTCGCGCACTCTAGTTTCCAAAAAAATCATTCTAAAAAATGGCGAGAACATGGAAAACACAAGGTTTAATGCAAAGCTAACATAAGAAGGTAGTTGCTGAAAAGGGGTCTCAAGCATCCTAAGGGGAAAAAGGCTAATGTAAGGGCTAAGATGAGCCTACACAAATACTAAGGGAATGGACACAAAAGTGTAAGTGAAATTGCAAGGGTATGCAATTTTTAACAGTACATAAACTATTATATTAGTAAAGATTGATACTTCCCTTGCTACTTCTTCCTTATATCTTCGTGGGTTTGATAATGTTGGTTGACAAGCCTTAGGCACGATACTATTTCCTTTAATATTGAGACCCGTTACCATACCCACCCTGGTATATGTTATGTTAGGAAAATTACCATATAATATTCTCTTGGGAAGGCCATGGATTTATGCTTTGGGAGTAGTTACTTCTACTCTACACCATTCTGTGAAGTTTGTTGCTAATAATGAGGTGATCACAATCAAGGACGACCTTGATATTGTACACTTATGTGAGATGGAAACTGTTTGTCAAAACGTGGTTACACCTATGTGTCCCTTCATTATCTTCCAATGCGTTGACATCTACTCCAATAGTACTTGTTACAAAGGATACTATTGAGATAGATGTCCCTGAAGAAGATCCTCCCAAAGTAGGAAATCCTAAGTCTACTCCTTTTTCTTCTTCTCCTAAATTGAATGCATGTCTCAGTGATGATTGGGGTTCCTTAAACTTTACAACATTCTTCATTGGGGAATATAAAGTCAACCCTACCTACGTTGACATCCTAAAAATATCATTCACATCTTCCATTGAAGATGATTATTCTTTTGTATCACGTGATAATGTGAACAATAATTGTAATGTCCTTAATATTGATCCCCCCTTTGGAGGAGTTGTAATCACGTTATGGTTTTGGATTTAATACTATTTCTAGCCACGAATACAAAACAAATGGTCTTGGGTACATGAAAAAATGAGTTAAGGTCCCTTTGGAACTAACACCTCGCTCTTTTGCAAAGGGTTTAGGTTACAAGCCTTCTTGTTTATCTCCATATCCTATCTCTATATGTATGTCCTTAATAGTATCATCTTGATCCAAAATGAGGGACTATAAACAAATAATAAATGTCTAGTATAAATTGGTCCCAATGGACTGAATCTAAAAGACATAATTGATCATGCTACAATGAGTCACTGGAAGCTCTTGAAGAAGCATCTCTGGAATCTAAAGCTGCAACAGGTAATGTCAATGTAATCTCAACATGACGATGAGAAGCAAGAAGAGAAGTTTTTGTGTCATTTGAACATTCAAGACGTGCATAACACTTAAGCTCCTCTAAAGTAGCATCATCAAAGGGTATATTACCTACACCATCAAGTTTAATAAGGAATTCTATAGCAAGATCATTTGGGAATGGAGAAACATGAGGGTCTCCAAATATCCCCCAAATCTTGGTCCAAAGTGTGCAAGGACATTCAATGTCCGCTATAGCCAACATAGTGTCATAATGAATGTAAGAACCAATTACTCCTAATACATGATCAATTCTATTACCCCATACTAATTTCCTTCTAGGTGTGTCTAGTTCAGGCATGAGCCCATAAAGGTAAGGAAAAATTTTAACCATCTGAGATGGGTTATAAAGCCTTTTTTCAAAGCCTCATAATTAGCCTTATCCAGGATTATCATAGAAGGATAAGTATAAAAACCCATGATACAATCTTAAAATGATTACAAAATAACACCAAAAGAGAACATAAATACACTCCCACCCTTTTCACTAGTATCAAAAAATCACCCCTCCAAATATTACAAGGTTGGCACTTTATAATTTAGTGCATTTACAAAGCCTTTTCTAAGATACAATGTTCAATAGGATCAAAATAGCCAAATTACAAATTCTAATACAAAATAAACCTGAGAAAAAATAGCTTTATGACTGTGTAGTGATCTCCAATACCTTTCCAATGCCTACTTATTTCTGAAAAATGGAGCACCGGGGTGAAAGTTATGGCTAGTTGAGGAAAATAGCACAAGACAACTTCAACCTGAAATATCTGGTACAAAATGACAAACTTTCATTTCAATACATCTTTTGATGGAAAGTGCTCATCTCCAGCTTTCTGATGATATCTCATTTGTAGAAAATGGACACCGTGGTGAACAATGATGAATTAATAAAAAAATGGCTAAATTTAGCCTACAGTGACGACCCTCCTAGCAAAAGAAAAAATTTCCAAAAATAAAATTCATCTAAAATAGACAAAATTTATATGAGAATAGGGGTTTTTGGGCCTTCTAAAAGCAATGGAAAGGTTTGTCTAGGCCGAAAATACTTCAACAATTTTTTTTTCACCATATCTAAGCTTAAGCCCCTGTTTGCAATTATGTCAAATGATCTCCAATTTGGATGAAATAAAAACCAATCTTAACTTTCTTGAGCCTTCTGGACACATTGGAACAATAAAAAATGTTTCCAATAAACCAAAAATGTTGCAATCACCTGGATCTCACAAAACACTTATGCAATATGAAGAGATTATTAGATCTTTGCAAATCCTTTATGATTCTCTAGATCATTCAGAACATAAGAGAAGAGCATACATGAATTTACAAGATCTTTACAAGAAAAATAAATCTCTCAATAAAAAATCTATGAACTTAGATTTGTCAAAACAAAAGCTCTAATACCATGTAAGAAATCTAAAACAGATTAAATAACACAAGGAACTTTTTAAGAGAAAATCAAAGTTACATAAAGTGGAAAAGCATAAGAATGCCAACCAGGATTCTGAGAGATTATGCAATGTCGATGTGACAATATTGCATTAAGAGCTTCCAAATTTAAAAGACACACTGCAAAGATGAATTTCAAAAGATGGATGCAAATACAAGCTAGGTAGTGAGTTTATATATAACTAAGGAGAGGATGTAGGTGGCAAATCCAACCAATAGGAATCAACCACAAAAAGTGGAGATGGACCACCAAAAGTGGAGGATGCCACCAAAAGTGAAAAGTGGTTTCACCCTTTAAGGAAGGGGACAACACATCACTTATCTCCTAGTAATTAACTTAATTTATTATCCTAAGCAAGCTTAATTAAGTGTAGGAAAAACCTAAGACTAAGGGAAAATAAATTAACCCACTAGGAAAATAAAAACACACCAACAAAATACAACTTCTTGATTCTGGTACCATCACTCTTCCATCTGTTGATGCACCTATATTTTCTTTGCATGACAAGTGATATCGAGGTTTACCTCTATCCTGTTATATTGCATTGCTCCTCACAATGTGGCATTTGTAGCTTTGCTTTCTCATTATCATTCATGGTGGCATAATATTGCATGCAACCATACTTTCTTTGTGGTAGCAACACAATAGTATCTAGCATGTTTATCCTCACTTGTACGTTGGGGGCAAGGATAACTTGTTATGGAGGTGTGTGTCCTTCTTGAGGACCCCCTCTCTTCTTTCTTCCCTTCTTCTTTTCCTTAAACCATCAACACAGTAAATATGATGATGTTTTAAGGGGGCAACCATATCATCTTATTCTTTTGTTTTTAGAAATATGTCTTAAAAATATGGAAGTATTATTTTCTCATCATCTAGCTTGGGGGAATCCTAAATAGACCTATCTTTTTTGTGAGTATCCTACAATATAGTTCATAACAGCCACATGCCTATGTACTTATTGTATAGTTTCTAGCATAACACAACTTTCTAGTCATACTTATCAGTTTCATATTTATTCGCTTGTCATATGGTCTTTAGCATAACACAACTTGCTAGCCATACCTATAAGCGACATTTTTTTATCTAATCAGATTTATCATGTCTATTTTAATTTTTTTTCCCAATGTGTTTATCTGCAACTAACATGTTTGTGGTGAATTTATAGTCATCTCTATTAGATAGAAGACCCATGTCCTCTTCATGTCTTGGCTCAACTTTACAATTGTATATACCTGATCGAAGACTTGCATCTTCTTCACCCTAAGTATATGCTCTTTTTCAAGCTCTTTTGATCTTCGACATTGGTTTCTTCCTTATCTTTTGGATGCATTCCTCCCTTGAAGCAATCAATGCTTACATTCTTTTCTCCATTTAAGAATTCTTCTATATATTTTATTTCATGTTATTTTAGGAATGACACATAGTAATGATACAACCTCCCACTTTGAGGTCTCTTTTACTTTGTTGACTCAAATATTTTTAGTTTGTTTGTTATGTACCTTTGTGAATGTGTTATCCATGTTTTCATTTCTAAATATCTATATGTTCTAACCTTGTGATTTGGTGACTTTTTATTTTCTAACCTTGTTGTCTTGTGTAGATCTTTCTTGTCTAATATATTTGTGTTGTAGGTCTTCACCCTAAGGGCATGCTTCCTTGGTTCAAAGAGATATCTGCATCCTCTACAGTATCCTTTTGGCACCATGATGTTTTTTTTTAGTAGATTTCCTTTAACATGCATGTTCATGTAAATTCATAAGCCTGCTAAAGTGGGGGCAACATGCAGTGTCAAAAATTGTATACCCTTGCAATTTCATGTACACTTTTGTATTCACTTTAGTGTCCACTTAGTATTTGTGTAGGCTTATCTTAGCCCTTGCATAAACCCTTTTCCCCTCAGGATGCTCAAGACCCCTTTTCAACAGTTACCTTCTTATGCCAGCTTTATGTTAAACCTTGTGTTTTCCTTGTTCCCATCATTTTTGGGCATGATTTGTCTAGACATTAGCATTCCGCGCAGTCATCCATGTGTCGTGGTAGCGTCCCATGAAATTTTAACATTCAAATGATCATTTTCAAGTGTCTTACCACTTGTCCCCTACCTTGGTTGGTGGAAATGTCTCAAGACAGTTTGTAACAACTTGGGAACCTTATTTTCCCTCCCCTTATCTCTTTAAAACCTATCTTTTCACTTCTATTTCTCTCTCTTGGTCTTTCTCTCAAGCTTGCACAACTCTCTACCACTTGCTACAACGGTCTAAAGCTCTCATGATAGTCTTTACAATTCTCTTGGCTCTCACAACCTTTTCTCTCTCTAGCTTCCTCAAGCCTTGAAGGTAATATCTATTTGTCTTATGTATTTGAGCATCTTGGAATTTATCACATCCCTTATTTATTCATTTATTATCTTTTCTATTTATATTTTTATCTATCTGTCTATCTAGCTTTCCATAGAGGTGGAAACATTTAAATAGGGGTTTGACTAAGGCAAGCCCCTTGTTAGAAGATTAATCTTTACTTGGTAAAGGTTATTCTTTAATTGTAATTTTTTATTAACTTGTAGGAATATTCCAAAGGAATCCCTACAAGTCTTTTGTCTTTTTTTGTCATCTCACACATGTGTGAGGATGGCTTATTTTTAATTCCTTTATTAAGGAATATTTGTAACCACCTCCTTAAGAGGTGACACTTTGCACACACATAGATGAATGGTGGTATTCATTGAGATGAGAGTTACATTCTAACTCCTCCTTCTCACCTCGCCTTGTGAGGTGCCTCTCTCTCATTCTTCAAGACTCATGCAAGCAAGCTAAGGCTGAAGCTCTCTCTCTTTGTATTATTCTTTAGGCATTTTGCCTCCATTCATAATATTGGGGTTTTTTCTTGTTTTTTCCCCTTAACAAATTCTTGTGTCTCTCTTGCTTTGGTGGTGCTTGGTTTGGCTACTTCAACTTATTTGGTAATCTCTTTCCTTCAAACAATTGCTCTTTTTTAGTACTTTCCATTGCTCTTTTCTATTTCCTTTCATGGTATCAGAGCTTGGTATTACTAATATTTTGTGAGCTACATTGTTGAAGATTTACTAGATTTTTCAGCACACCATTGGAGACACTCTCAAAGAGAAGAAGAGCTAGTGCCTAATCTTGGTTGTTTTTTTTGTCTTCTAACATTTTTTTTTGTGCAGGAATCTTAGTTTCCTATTGTTCAGATTTTAAATAATTTGTTCTTAAATCTATTTGTATATCTTGCAAGCTTTTAGAAAACCCAATAAGGGTTTATCTTATTTTTCAATTTTCAATTTAAAGTTTATTTTTTTCTATAATTTATACAAATCTGTATATTAGATTTTTTTTTTAAAAATCATTTTTTTTCTAACCCGTGTGTGCAGGATTTCTTATTTAAAGATTTCTAAGTCCTTTATTTAAAATTTCAAATCTATTTGTTTTGCATGCATATTTAATCCTTTGAATCTTTTTTAGAAACCCTCAATAAAGAGGTTATATTTCAAAAAAATTTAGATCTGTAATCTTTTTTGCAATATTAGATTAAATCTATAAAAATCACTATATTTTTGTCTCTTTTTTTGTAAAAAAATACCAATTTTTTTTTAGGGTTCTAGCCCTAGTTTAAAAATTATTTTTAAAAAGGCTAATCCATTTCTTTTTCAAAAAAATTAAGGGCTTTTAACCCTGTTCAAGTTTTTTAAAAATCTTTTTTAAAGTCTTGCTATATCTTTTTAATAATAATAAATAATAAATAAATTAGGGCTTTGACCCTGTTATCATCAGTGTTTATTTGCAATATTTATTTAGAAAATAAAAAAATCAATCAAATAATTTTAAATTGTTTTTAGGGTCTCGGCTTGGCCTTTCTTCTGTAGAGCTTTCTGCCATCCCCTTCATACCTTTTGTTCTCTATTTTTTCTCCTATGTGGACGTCGCGCCTCTTCCTACGTTGGCTCAGCCTTAGATCCCTAAACTCTGCTCTGCGCATCCTTGTAGCTATGTTTTTTTTGCCAGCCGTTTATCCTTTGTGCATGCATTATCGAAGACATTCATTAAACCCTTTTTTTTTAAAACGCTCACCCATCTATTTCTGCCCGCGCACTCTTTAAGAGTGTATTCGATTTTTTTAAAGTTCTTTCGAACCTTGTGAAAGCTTTCATTAGAATTTGTCTTTTATAAAATTTCTTTTAATCTAAAGTTACGTATATTTTTAATAAGTTTTTATAAAGTTTTTTTTATATATTCACTTTTCAAATAAAGTCCTTAATGTTTTAACTTAATTTATTAAAATTTTAATTAATAATATTAAATTTATTAAAACCTTTATTAATTTTATTTTTCTTATTAGTATTTATTAATTAATATTAGATTACTTTAAAATTTGGTACAAATATTCATAATAAATTTAATTAATTAATTTATTTTATATAGTTTTTTTCTAAAAATAGTTATTTTTAATATTTTAGTATTAAGGGGCTTATTTTTAGGTAGTTTATTTTTAAAAGAGAGGGATTTTTTTTAAGCATCTATTACATTAGTTTTTTCTCCTAAAGTATTTTTATTTTTATTTTTTGCAATCATGTCAACTTTAATTCCTGAAATTAAATTAAATTCTTCTAACTATCATTCTTGGAAGACTCACATTTCTTTCATTTTTCGGTTTAAACATCTTTTAGATGTAGCTACGAATCCTAAATCTAAACCAGGTTCGTCTACATCCAAAGATGAAATCGAAAAATGGAATCTCAAAAATGAAGAAGCCCTTGGCCTCATAGGTATCTCCATGTCACCCGAACTTTATGTTCACATTGGGACATGTACAACTGCCTATGAAGCATGGGACAAACTCAAAACAATTTATGATAGTACAAATGAATCAAGAAAAATTCAAATTCAAGATCAACTTGAAGATTTGAGGTATTCTGATTTTAAATCTATGGATGAATTTTTATTGAAATTTGATGCTTTAAATAGTCAATTGGATGGTTTAGGAGTTAAATTAGATAATCTTAGATTAATTCATCTTATTCTTAAAAAGTGTCTTCCTAGACAATTTCAACAATTCATTACTAATATTCATGCTCAATTAGCCATTCCTTCTTTAGCTACTCAATTAACTTATGATATTTTTTGTGATTTATTAAGACAAGAAGAGGCTAAGTTAATTCAGTTTGGTACTCTTAAGTCTAATGAACATGCTTTCTTGTCTAATCATAAGCAAAATTTTAAACCTCATTCTAAACAACAACATTATAATTCCAAACCTCATTATAATAATGGCAATGATCCTAGAGAGTTTAACTCTTCTAAGAGACCACATTGCACTTATTGCAATAAGGATGGTCATTGGCAAAATACTTGTTTTAAAATGAAAAATAAGAAAAAGCTTATGAATCAAAATAATCAACAGTTTCATAACAATGGTAATCAATCTAGATGTGCTTTTACATGTAGTTTTAATGTTTCTAAGCCTTTTGAATGGGTTAATGATTCAAGTGCATCTCAACATGTTACTTCACATAAAAAGTTTGTTGTTTAAATAACTTCACAAGTACTTTATTATTGGACTTGATCAACCCAATAATAGTGTACTTTTTTTTTTACTCAATTATATTTGGAATATGAAAAAGGGATATTCATGTAGTCATGAATGCATGAATATCGTCTTAAATGACTTATTTATACTTAATAATTATTCTCTTCATAGTATGCATTTCCCATTATTCCATCACAATTTTTTTTTAATATTATTATTATTATTTTTTATAACTTAAGGTGGCTTGATTTGTGGCTTGAGAAATTATCATTCTCTCTACCTAAGTCTTGATCTATTAAATATTTAAAACAACCTAGTGTTTCCTTCTCAACTACAATTATGTTGTTTTGATAAAGGGAATTTGATATTTTATTGTGTCTCATTAATCTAATATTGTGCCTTATTGGTAAATTTGGTTTTTTGATGGATTTATTTCATCTATATATGTTTTGCAAATTAATCACTTTATCAAGTCTCAATGGAGCCTTTACATATTTATTTTATGCGCTAGTCACATTTGCAGTAATGTTGCATAGGGAGCCCTATCTATAATGAATCATTTATATTTTATCAAGTCTCATTGGAGTTTTTTTTTGGGACCCATGGAAAATATTTCCATCCACTTTGATGGTATGCACTTACTTATTTTTTATGAACTTAGATCTATTTTCTAAATTGATGGGGATCAAGTTCTTGAAACCTTTATGTTTCATTATTTTATTGAAGGCAATATGGTTTTTTTTAAAACCATCTTTAGGACCAATTTTTCAAAGTCCTTTATTATTAATCTTGATACAATTTCCCTTTACATACAATGATGTAGTGAGAGGAAACCTAGATCTATTATTGCTATGTCTATATATTGACATTTTATAATTTGGGCTATGCTTTCTTTCTATCTCAAGGTTTCATTAGAAGTAAAAATTATCCAAATTTATATTAAGCATAGTGAAAATGATATTGTTATACTAATTCAGATTTAGGAGGTAATCCCAATGATGGGAGATCCACTTGTGGTTATTGTTTCTTTGTTGGATTAGGTGCAATCTCATGGAATAGTAAGAAACAACAATCTACTTCTCCTTGTTCTATTGAAGTTGAATATAAAGGTTGTACAAATGCATCTAAAGAAGCATTATGGTTAAGAAGATTACTTGAAGACTTGGGTCTACCTCAAAAGATCCTACTCCTTTATATTGTGATAATCAAAGTGATATTACTTTGGAAAAGAATCCAATTTTTCATGCAAGGACCAAGCACATTTCTCTTCAACATCATTTCATTAGAGAGCAAATTGAAGACAAGCAAATTTCTCTTTTGTATTGTAAAGGTGAAGATCAAGTTGCAGATATTCTCACCAAAGCTCTTTGTAAAGATAAATTTCTCTTCCTTTGTAAAACTCTTGGATTACAACCCATTGAAGGGTTTGATGTAACTTCCCCAAGTAAAGCTTAAGGGGGGATGTTAGAAGATTAATCTTTACTTGGTAAAGGTTATTCTTTAATTGTAATTTTTTATTAACTTGTAGGAATATTCCAAAGGAATCCCTACAAGTCTTTGGTCTTTGTCATCTCACACATGCAGGATGCTTATTTTAATTCCTTTATTAAGGAATATTTGTAACCACCTCCTTAAGAGGGTGACACTTTATCAATACATAGATGAATGGTGGTATTCATCAGATGGGAGCCACTTGATCCCTCCTCTCAACGCAACTCCTACTTATTGAGGTGCCTCTCTCATTCTCCTTCTGCTATGACTCATGCCATACTGAAGTTCTCTCTTCTGCATTATCTCTCTTTTTAGGCATTTGCCTCCATTCATAATAATATTGGGGTTTTTCTTGCTTTTCCCCTAACAAATTCTTTTAAAACTCTGTTTTGGTGGTGCTTGGTTTGGCTATTTCAACTTATTTGGTAATCTCTTTCCTTCAAACAATTGCTCTTTATTAGTACTTTCCATTGCTCTTTTTTATTTCCTTTCACCCCTAAACAACCCTAACATTTTCTCTCGGCTTTATGTGTGTAGGTATTGGAGAGATTTCTTTGCTAGAGGCTTCATTTCTCAAACTATTATGAGTGCTTTCTTCCCTTCTTCTCTCACTTTATCATTTGAGCTTCATTTAGTTTAAGTTATTTATATTTTTTTCATTCTATTATTTTCACACTTTAACAATTCCTAGTAGACAAAATTGTTAATAGGCACTTAGTGGTTTTTTGTGATATTCTTTATTTTTAGTCCATATGAGATGCCAACATGTGTGGGATGTGTGTGCTTTCTTCCCTTCTTCTCTCACTTTATCATTTGAGCTTCATTTAGTTTAAGTTATTTATATTTTTTTCATTCTATTATTTTCACACTTTAACAATTCCTAGTAGACAAAATTGTTAATAGGCACTTAGTGGTTTTTTGTAATATTCTTTATTTTTAGTCCATATGAGATGCCAACATGTGTGGGATGTGTGTGTGTCACACTGTCATCCTTGGATAAGAGCTCATCAATCTATCCAAAAAACCTCTATGACCTACTCTTTCTATTTTTGGAAATCACACCATTTTATCCCATCACCTAAGCATTGTTCCTTGAGGTAGTTGAGGACCATTTTCTCCTTGTAGACTCTTCTTGTCCTAAAGACTTGAGGGTAGAAAATTTCCTCTTCTACACGAACATATTTCAATGTTTTTAATTTTACCCACTTCCTGACAAAATATATGCAAACCAAGATACACTCATTGGTGGAGGATTGATGACACCTATAAAATCTTGCAACCATTCATTGAAAAGTTTAATAGATAATTATGGTTAAATTGGAATCTCATTAGAACACATGGGTTAGTCCATATGTTTTGGAACTTATTGTCATGCCCTTCCTAAAATATCCAAATAGAGTAGGCCATATTATCTTGTAATGGGGTAAAAGTGAAAACTTGTGCCACACTTTTATAAAGGAATCAACCAACACAAACAAAAGTGTTTAGTTTCAATCACATAAAAATGGATTTTTATTTTTTGAATTTCAAAATAATGTAAACTAATAAAATAGATAACTCTTGATTCATGAAAACTTGGTAGGGAGAAGTAATTTTGATTTGTGCTACTGTGTAAGGATGACGATGGGTACAAAGCATCTTCCAAGTTAGTGTGGTATGGGTGATGGGAATTAGGAGGGTGTGTTTAATGCAAGTCTTTTCATACAAGGCGCGAGGCACTTCATGGCCTTTCTAAGGATTTCAAGAGGAATGATTTCATTTGATGCATCATCAAACATCAAATTGCACACATATTGTGGGTGATAAATGGAGAATGATGGTCCAAAATTGCTTGTTTTAATGGTGAGAAAGTGGTGGCTAGGTGGGTAAATGGTGTAGGCACAATGGAGAATCCCATTCAGTTGACTGCAATGTGAAAGCTTTGGATGTTTCTTGGGAAGATTACGAAGAACAGGTCGCAATCAGTGTTCATCGAGAATGATCCATTGGTGTTGGGGTTTGCAGAGCTAATTCTAGGAGAGGAGTTCATGGTTCCATCTGAGAGATATTAGACAAATGTGGAAATTGCTTCTAGGTTCATGGCATCCCTTCTGGACCTAGAATTCCCAAAGGCAATGGTGTTATTGATGGCTCACAATTTGGTTATGGCAGACTTGTTAGGTGGGGTGGAGGATGTGATCATTATTGTTGAGCCTGGGGTGGGCATTCCACGTCCATGAGATATGTTGAAGGTATTTCTCCTAGATGTTCATGTGAAACGATATCCCTTCCATTTGGATATTAAAGGTTAGGAATTAAGGGAGAATAGGGCTCGGGCATTGCGGGGTGCTGAATTTCTAAAAGTGTTTTTGTTCCTAGAGGTGGCTCATGGGAAGAATGGAAGGGTCTTTTCATGAATTTCTACAAGAGGAAGGTGTTGCATTTGATTAATGGTGTTGGTTGCTCCTTTTTGAGGTCACATCATTGGTGATGGTTTCGCTCCGTGATAGGTTTGCAATTGTGTATGGTTCTGGTTTTGTTTTTTGTTGGGTTGGGGTTTGATATGCATGGTGGGGGAGGGACTTATGTCTGCAAGTGTATGGGTAGTCTCAAGTTGCTATGTTATGGGGGAGCTAGTGCCTCTTTGGTTCTATTTTTGTTTGGGTGATATGAACTGGATATGGGTGGGCATGATTTGAACACTAAACTATTGTGGTGGAACATTGTAAGCAATTTTTTGAGATCAATAGAATTACTATTTACGTACCAAAAAAATGTATAACTCTTGATGAAGTTTATGTTTATAATTTTCAAATTTTTTAAAAAATATTTTTATATTTTTTTATAAATTTAAGAGCATATTTTGAATTGTTGAAAATTTCAAGAAAAAGTGACGTTGAGTCAACGTCACAAAAAAAAAGAAAATAGTTTTATTTTTCCCTTTTTTTTTCTCAAATAGATAACTTCAATATCTAGTGCATGGAAAAAAATTCAATGTATATTTTCCTCATACTAATGTTTTAAAGTCAAACTTACCAAAATTTGATAGCTTTCACTTGATGTCAACTTTTATCTATTTTTTTTTATCATTTTTAAAGAAAATTATACCCTTTTGGAGAGGATTCTCTCCTCCAGTGCATCATATATTTTTTTCAAAATATTTTAATATGATTTAGTATTTTTTTAATTTCTAATTAGCCTCATTTTTTATTATAAAAACCTACTTACATAATTTAAAAAACATATTACAACTAATCAAAATATTTAAAAAACTATACATTTGGACTCCTCACTCCAAGATCTACAAAAGGGTTTTTTTTTTTCAAAAAAATCATTCGAACTGAAGAAATATTATTTTCAAGAGGAAAATTTCATAAAATTATGAAAAAAGCTAAGGTGGCTACCAACAAGGATGCCACATGGATGGTTTTGATCAAAATATTTCCAGTTGAAAGGCTTTCGGTTGAAAATATTTCAGCCGAAACTTTACATATAAATTGAGGCACATTTGAAACTTATAAAGAGAATATTTTATTTTATAGTTTCAAGAATAAGTGTTTCACTCAAAATTATATGTGTCACATATAAGCCACATAGTTTTGGGAAAAAATGTTTTGTCTGAAACTATTTAGGGCAAAATAATTTTGCTCGAAACTATTTAGGGTGAAATTGTTCACTTAAAATTATACAGCTGGCCAAAATTGTGACACAAGTTTGTGCTTTTACCCAATGATAATCATTTGATATTAATTGAGCTACAAAATTTCCTATAGACAACTATGCATGACATGCTTAAATTATGTCAAAGATACCATCTTCAACCACACAATATAATGTATGTTATTATTAATGTACATGTGGAAGAGTAATCCACTAATCTAGGAATACCAACAACTAAGCCCAACAATTTTCTATGATCTCAAGGAGAGATGTGCAACATAAATTTGTATGTCACCAATTAGTTGGAAATATCTACAAAAGTAGGGAATTTTAGTAGAAATAGAAAATAAGTGTTCATTTGGAAATACATCATCAACAAGTGCTTGATCTGTATTGTGTAGTAACTAGGACAAAAAAGTTGTGATAACATTCTCATGACCATATTTATCTAGTAGAGTGATATAAAATTCCTGTAATAATATCCATCTAGAGAAGCTACCATTTACAATTGAATTATTCATTAGAAATTAAAGGTAGAGTGATTAATATGAGTAAATACTTGATAACTTGTTATGTAATGCCAAAATTTGTTAGTAGCATCTGATAAAAATAGTTATAAATTATTTTTTGTGATATATAGTAGTTATTAAGTTCTTCCTTAAATAATAAATTGCATAGGAATGCATGCCTCTTTTTTATCCCAATACTAAAACTCATGGAACTTGTATATGAAGTATTTATATAAATATGAAAATTTAAATCCTAATTCGGTCCATGGAGAATAGGTGTGGTTCTGATATTTTCTTTGATTGTATCAAAGGATCATCCATGCTCATTATTCCATTGAATCTCAATATCTTTACCTAGGAAAATAAACAGAGGTGAGTATATTTTACTAAAATATTGAATAAACCTTTGATAGTAACTAGCATGCTAAAAAAAGCTTCAAACTATTGATGGAATTTTCATAGTATGAATGAAAGAAATTGCATAGAAAAAAACAAATTGAAAACCAATCCACAAACAAGAACACAAAATTTTATGGTAGTTCACCAATATGGCTACGTCCACTTTCAAAGTAGGGGATTACTCTCTATATTAATTCTGATACAAAATACATAATCAACAGTTGATTGCACTACTGCCCTTTTTCCCACATTCAATCAACCTCTAAAAGGGCTTCTTGAAAGTCATTATAATTTAGGAATATGAAAGGTCAAAAGAAGTAAGACCAAACATCAAGAAGCTATGATTATAACTAAAGGAACGATTGGGCTTCAGAATATAAACAATCTCCCACTTGAAGTACAATCAGTGTTGCAAGAGAGAGTTACTCAGAGGTATCCCCCACTTTAGGCTTATTATCACTTCTTCAAAATGTCGAGAGAAGCTCTACAAAATTTGAACTTCTCCCTTGGTACTACCTTCATCAATGCATCTGTCGGGTTCATTTTAGTATCAATTTTCTCCACCTACAACTTACCCTCATCAAGAACATGTTGAATGAAATGATACCTTAGTTCTATATGCTTCATTCTATTACGAAAAGTGGAGTTTTTTGTCAAGTGAATAGTGTTGTTGCTATCACAAAATAAGGTGAAAACAGATCAAGCTTACACCATAATTCACTCAACAACTGTTGTAACCATATCATCTCTTTACTCCTTTGGTGAGAGAAATGTATTCTACCTCAGTAGAAGAAAGAGAAACGACCTGTTGCAACCATGAAACCCAGCTAATCGCAGCCCCTGCAAATGGAAACACAACCTGAAGTAGACCTTTGTTTGTTCGAATCTCCATCCATATTTGAATCAACATAACCTCATAGTTGAGTGTCGTTGCCTCCACAACATAAAACATGATCTGAAGTACCTTTTAAGTAGTGTAAAATCCACTGAACCGCCTACCAATGAGTTTTACCTGGATTACTCATAAATCTGCTTACAACTCCCACTGCATGAGAAATATCTAGATGAGTACAAACCATGGCATACATGAGACTCCCAAATGCTAATGAATATGGAACACCTTTCATCTCTTCTTGATCTTCTTGAGTTTTTAGACACGTAGCTAAAGATAAATGAAGGTGATTAGCCAAAGGAGTACTAACAGACTTGGCATTCGTCATATTGAACCTATCCAAAACTTTGGAAATATATTTTTCTTGAGATAATTTAATTTTTCTTTTTTGTCTATCCATGATTATTTGCATCCCAAGAATCCTCTTTGCTACCCCTAAGTCTTTCATGGAAAAACGTTGAGCCAAACGATGCTTCAATTCATGAACTATCTTCACAATAGTGTCGGTAACCAACATGTCATCAACTTAAAGAAAAAGTATGAAAAACTCACCATTAGCAAGCTTCTTATAGTAAACACACGGGTCTGATTTAGAATGAGTGAAATTTTGTTGAGTCATGAAGCTATCAAATTTAAGATACCATTGCCTTAGGGCTTGCTTGAGCCCATACGAACTCCACTTCAATCTGCAATATAAATGCTCCTGACCCTATTTAGCAAAACCTTCAGGTTGCTCCATATACAACTCCTCTTCAATATCCCCATAAAGGAACATTGTTTTGACGTCAAGTTGCTCAAGTTCAAGATCCCATACAATTGCCATACCCAAGATTTCTTGAATGGTTGTCAATATCACAACCGATGAAAAATCTCATTAAAATCAATCCCCTTTTTTCTAATAAAAACTCTTCACAACCAATCTGGCCTTGTAGCATTTATTGCCTCTATCTTCTTCTTTCAAATGATACACCCATTTATTCTTGAGAGGTTTTCAATTTGGTGGAAGAGTAACCAAATCCCATGTATAATTTTCTCTCAATGACTCCATTTCATCTTGCATAGCCTCCATCCATTTGAGATGAAGGAGCTCGATTGATCAAATACACCATTGTATTACAAGCCTCTACCCAAAACTCTCTCCCCAATTCGACATTAGAGAGCATACAAGGAGCTCTCTCAAGAATCATTTGATTCAACCTCTTAACTGCACCATTTTCCTGAGGGGTGAAAGGAACCACTTTAATCCAACGAATACCATTATCTGCACAAAATGTGTCAAATTTTGAAGAGAAAAATTCTTCACCATTATCTGGTAGTACACATTTAATTTTGTGCCCAATTTGATTTTCAACAATAGCCTTAAAAGTTTTAAATTTGGAAAACACCTATGATTTTCTATTCATCATATAAATCCATACTTTGCGAGTGCAATCACCAAGAAAAGTAACAAAATAATTAGCATCTCCAAAGGAGGTTACCTCTATTGGACTGAAAACATTAGAGTGCACAAACTCCAAAGGTGTAGACTTCTTGTCATGACCAATCTTCAAGAAGTTGTTCTGACTCTGTTTTCCATAAAGGCAATGCTCACATAAGTCTAAATCAATAGATTTTAGGCTAGGAAGTTGATCCCTTTGAAGCATGACTTCAAGTCCCCTTTTGCTCATATGTCCAAGCCTCTTATGCCAAAGCTTTGAACCGCTATCCACAACTTCCATTGCAGCTCCCACTTCACCATGACACTCTAAAACATAAAGATTACCCAATTTGTTGCCTTTTGCAAACACCAAGACACCCTTGGTTACTTTCCAAGTATCTAAAGAAAATTTGACATCACACCCTTGAGCATAAAGCTAGCTCACTGATATTAAATTACATTTTAGTGTAAGAACATGTCTCACATCTTTCAAAATCCATTTATTTCCATTTTTTTAATTGTAATTGTTATCAACAGGAGTGCACACAAATGTGAAAGCAAAGATGCTTTGCAATCCTATGTAACATGGGGAGACTTTCAAGTTGTGGGTACCCTATGTTGAAAGTTAACCTCCATATTATAGGTCAACTTCCTTTATGATTTTCTAATGATGGATTGTAAACTTTGATGGAAAAGGGAAGAAGGCTTGAATTGAACACATAAACTAAAATTTAAACTGCGGTGATGCACCTAAATGATGATAAATCATGCAATCAAGTTCACAACTATATCTCCTACAATTTGTTTCCATAACTCAAACTGAACAGCTTAATCACATAAGTGTTTCACAGAAGGGCCTGCAAATCAATCCTTTATGAAGGAAAATAATATTTCCACAACCTAAAGGGAAAGACAAAACCGTAGCATGATCTATGACCTGTGATTAATCTGTTTGTGTTTACATGCCTCCATTAATGAGATCTAAACTTAAAGGTTTCTTATTCAAAACACATTAAATTCACATCCAAATCATTATCAGAAGCAAAACACCTGAATGTGAGAAGGTAAACACTTGATTTCAATAAGAAACAACGAAGGAATCTCTGCAAAAGACAACTAAATTAACCTATAAAAAGTTGCATAATATTAACTGTAAAAATCCGAGTTACAAGATCTCTCTCTAAAAAGTGCAAAGGGAAAACAATCAAGAACTAACTAGAAAAGACTAAGTCCTTTCCTATGTATACAAAAGGGCTTCAAAAAGCTAAGAGGAGATAACTAAAGTAAAAATATCTAAACTCCAAAGCTATCAACAAGCAAAATCAAAATTGCTTGAAAAAGGGGCCCACCAGTGCTGCAAACTGAGCTTAAACAGCTCAAAACTTTGTCTCACACTGTATATAACTAAAGTGCATCTTGAAATGCCTCCTGAGTGCATGGAGGTGGCATTGAAAGTGAACTAAAAGTGAAAATATCCTCCTCACAAGCAAATATAAAAACCCTCAAAAAGAGGAGTCAAAACCAATGTAAACTGCACTCTAAATGTTGCAAACTCCTCTTGATGACGTGCATGATCAAATGGTCCTCAAAACTAACGTGAAATTGAAGCTATGTCACGAAAAACTCCACCATTTGCTCCATATTGCATGATTGGATCTTCATTTCACTTTACTTGTATTTTTGCATGATCTTGGGAAAAAGAGAACTGTTTGGTTAAATATTAAAGATAATCACTTTGATTATTTTAATATTTGATATGTATTAATCCTCCATTTATACATTACATATTAAATATTAAGGTAATTGTTACCTTTAATATTTAATCCCATCATTAATTTTTTCAAAATCATGCAAAAATGTAAGTGAAAGACTCATCTTTAAATCTTTTAGTTCACCTTCTCTTCTCCATTTGCATAACTTAATTCCTCTTCAAAAATAGCTTACTTCAACAATTTATTAAAACAATTATTAAAATTGTTCTAATAATGTTGAAAAAACTTTACAAATCATTGTGAAGGAATTTAACAAAAGATATTTTGGAAAAATAAGATCATAATCCATATGTCTCTCGGGCATCATCATGAACCCACAGGCTCCATTTACATCATTAGGTCTATTGACTAAAAGTCAAGACCACAGTGATAATAATGCATAAAGATTTTGTTAAAACAAAGGTCAAAAATCACCATACACTCAAATTAGGGTGAGTAAAATCTTTGAAACCCTAATCATCACTTTTCATTTTGCACTTAGAATGTTTCTAGAGAAAACTCTACACCTGGCCACCATGCTGCTGATAGGGTTTTGAATCGAGCCATGTATTTCTTTGTTGTTTTCTAAGAGATTTTTGAAGACTCCTTCAGGAAATTAGATGGTAAGTTTTCCTCAAACAAAAATCCACTGTATTCTTCATTCTACAAGCATTTCTAGGCACCTATGTCGCGGTTGTAGCATACTTCTGATGTATTTTTTTTCTTTTATTTCTCTGTTGATTCCTTCATCTCATTAGCTACCATGATTATACTAGTGTCGAGCTTTTGAGAGAGGAGAAATCTGAAAATAGAACTAAGATTTCATGGAAACAAGCTCAAACCGAAGGTAAGCTCCTCTTGATTTCTATTTTTTCCTACAAACAAACAAAGAAACTTTATATTTTTATGCTTTCATTCAAGGCCGCGGGTATTGTAATCTAGATCTCTACTTGTATAGGCCACATGTATTTTGTGTTTCCATTCTCATCCTTCATTCTGCAAGAGATTGGGGCTTTGTGTGGTTTCCATTTTCCTTTTGTATCTTCAAAGTATTATCATGTATGCTTAACTGATTTTCATGGATATGAGTAAAAAAAAAAAATCTCAAAACCCCAAGTTATCTTCTCTTTTTGTGGGCTTTTATCATGAATGGCAGTCATGATGGATTTTATCTACTTTTTCTTGAAAGAAGACAAGGGAAAAGATCCATATGCTAACCTTTATTCTATTGAAACCCTTGCTTGAAATGGGTTTTTTGGTCTCTCACTGCATATAGCTTCTACAGGCTGCTCTTTGTAAAACCCTTTTGAAAACTATGTAACTCAAATACCACGGCTAGCCTAGTCACTATTCTTGCTTCATTACTCTGTATGATATGTTGTGACTATGATCTCATAAACTATGCCATTTCATGGCTTCTTTGTCAAGAATAAAAGCTTACTGTTATGGTTGTCTATTTTGATTTTGTGGAGTCACTGTAATATTTTGACTGTCAGATGATTGAAAAGACTGTAACATGGCATTGTGACTGTTGTCTTCAAATATGAGAAGATTCTTTTATTTCAACTCTATTTTATGCCTTTGTTTGATGTAGTCCCATCACATTGTGATTGTGTATTGACATACTTCTAATGGTATTGCCACCTTTGCACTTGACTGTGGGCTATGAGAGCCTTGTTTTATGATTGTTATGTAATACAATATCCTTTCACTGTGATATATAGAAACTATAGCAAGAATTTTTTACTAGCATGATGTTCTTGAGTTCTTGGGCATTTCTTAAGCATATAAATTTGGTGCACATTTATCTGTTTTAAAACATTGCTCTAGATTGTACCTTTACTTGTTATTGTGCTTTGATAAACTTGTATCTTGGAAGAAGATGAAAACCTTTGTTCAATAGATTATGAATGGTAATCACTGTCATACCCTGTCTTTCTGAGATCACTACTTCTTTTTCACACATGGTTGCTCCATTTCAGTGCTCACTATGTTTTGGATATTGACAGTAACCTTTTAATGCTCTCTGTGAGACTTGATAACCTTTATGATTGTGTGATGATCTAGTGTCCACTGCATATTTGAGGACTATATGACTGTGATCTCATTTTGTCACTGTCCCTTTCTCTTGGATTTGGCACTTTATTCTTAACAATCATAATCTTTGTATGTGATTTACATTTTCTTGTAAATTTGTTGCTCTATTGACTTATTATCTCCATACTAGCATGATTATTTTACTCAAATATTGACAAAAATGCAAATAAGAATCTTTCATTATTGCTTTGTACCTTGTCTTCATTCTTGTGAGCATGTTGATGATTTGTAGTGGCTGCCTACAACTTATGTATGACTTGCATGATGTATGTGCTCAAGGGATAATGATGTTCAATATGTTGGGCCATTATTGTGAACTTTTATGTATGCCTATTCACTATCACATTTATGACAATGTAATCTGCAGTATGTTGGGCTCGACCCTTGTGGGAGCCCACTTTCCCCACATACTAAAATTTTGAACCGTGATGAAGCAGTACCTGTACTTGCACATTAAACAAAATTGTTAGATAAAAATAATCATTCAATGTTCCTCTGATGATCTGATTTCATCCTTTACTCAATGATGTGATCTTGATTCTCCTATGTACACTTTTGATATGACTGAATTAAATTGATAGTTCATAGGTTTAGGTTATTTAATTGTTGATAACGTATGATGAAATGTTATGTCCCAAGCTCTAACAAAACTCATCAATAATCTACAGGTACAACTGAACCTAGGGAATGAAGGACTAAATATAGGAGGGAAGCTGATGATAGAGCTGGAGATAAAACACCGACACCTTATTGAACAGGCAATGATGGATATGATATTTCATTATATGCTTTCTGTTATCTTTAGTTGAATAGCTTAGTTCTTATGTCCTACCAATGTAATCCAATCATTCCCATGGCTTGTGTGGGACTTCTAAGCATTCATTTTTCTTTCCTAGCATGAAACAACAATGTTTATGCCATCTTGTATGTTCCTTGATTTCAAAATGAATAAAATACAACATACTATGCAATTTTGATGAATTTTTTGTGTTGTGAATCTTGCATAATAAACTGAATCTTATTTGAAACTCTTCATTTGCAATGAACTATCAGCATAAAAGAATGTACCTTTCACCTTAATGTAACAAATAATTTCAGCTCTACTAAAATGAGCTGAAGGTAGAAATTTTGGTAATAGTAACATCACATCACCTTTTCCTACTCTTTCACATTCCTTATTATCTCCAAGAAAATCTCTACCGAAATTACCTTCTTGGTAGTTTGTGAAAGCACCCTGGCATGGAGTAGCATGAAAGGAGGCACCATAATCAAGCACCCATGAGTTTGCAGAAGTTTCACTCATTGATAAAACCAAAACACCATCATCCTTGAACACTATTACTTCTGGATTAGACTGTGTTAATAATTACTTTGTAGTTAATTAAAATAAATGAAATAATTATACTAACTTATTGAACATATCTAATTATTGTAGTTTTCTCTCGTTTTTATTAAGTTTTGCATTTTTTCATTTTTAATTAATTAAGTTTTAAATTTATTCCTTCTTTTTAAGTTGTAGTTATTCTTAGATAAATTTCTTCCTTCTTTTTAGTCAATCTTAGATAATCTTTATTAATTTTTATTTTAGTTCATCTTAGTTAATTAAGTTTTAAATTTCTTCTTTTTAATTTTTAGTGTAGTTAATCTCGATTAATTTCCTCCTTCTTTGTAATTACTTTATTATGTTTTTGATAATATAAGCAGGGAAGGGCCCTGATCTCGTGGAACAAAAGAAAATAAAAAAAAGATAGCAAGGTGGGAAACAACACCACCAACCAAACCAAAAAATAACATGATAATGGCACGCAGGCCCAAATTTAAAACCATCGCTATAGTCCAACCCATAATTATCAAAACAAAAAGTTACTACCAACAAAATTTAAACTATGAAGGCCATTGATTAAGTCCATAGTATACTAGGTGGTATTCCACTAGATCTTAAAAATAAAATACGAATAGTCCCAGATATTGATAAAAAACAAAAAAAATCCATAAGAAGTAGGAAAAACAACAACCCAAGCCATTAGCTAGCCTTCCTTAACAGGTCCCCATACTCCCCTAAGAGAGCCACATACTCACGCCAATCAGGTCCCTTTGTTTCGTCCAACAATTTGAGGGAGTTAGCCTTTCCTTGCTTCTTTAGCTTTTTGCTAATCTTTGCTTCTCCCGAGGCTGCACCCATAATCGTGCGTCTCATCAACCTGTTGGAGAATCTCATCAAAGTCACCAGAGCCTTTTCCATATCCTCAAATTAGACCTCTAAAAAGGTTAGTCTGCTTTTAAGAAAATCAATACTCAATTCTTCAGAATTATTCTCCCGACTAGAGAGCCTAACATCCTCTTCATTCCTAGTTTCATTCTTTTCTCTAGATGGCTCCACTTGCTCCTCCTCTTCCTCATCTTTTTCTTCCTCCAATTCATTGTAATTTTTATTCCTTCCTCTAATTAATTTATTATGTTATTCTAATTATTGTAATTTTCATTCCTTCCTTTTTTCTACTTTTGGGTTCTATTTTTATTCATTTATTTTCTCTTTTCTTGGTCCTCGATCCATGTGCAACCCTGCTCTCTCCCCCTCTCTCTTTTTAACCTGTCTAAGTCTACAACAATTCATTTTTCTCCTCTTGCTCTCTTTCATCCTAATGATGGATCACAAAGTGTGATCTGAAATGTTGATGCACTAAAATCTCAACACAATCTAATCCAGAAGCAATAGTGTTCAACATTATGGATTGTGGAAATATGATACCATTAACCATCATCCTTATCATATGCAATGCTTACCTCATTATTGCTCACCTTGTCTTCTGTCTTTTTGTAATTCCAACAATTCTTTTTTGTGTGACCCAATTTTCCACAAAACCAACAAGCACCATTTTTGCCCCTAGACTTTGATCTTGGAGTAGATTTGGACCTTCTTTTGTTATTATTTATGCCTTTACCTTGACTCCTTCCCCTATTACTAGTACTTACAACATTTAAAGCGTCACCAGAAGAGGGTTCTTGATTCTTCCTCATGTCTTCACTAAGAAGTGTGGTTACAACATCATCAAATTTTAACTTACTTTTGGCAGCCACTAAAGTGCTAACTTCCATCACCACTCCTTCCCAGCTATTTGATAAAGAACATAATAAAAGAATTGCTTTGATTTCATCATCTAAATTGATACCCACTGAAATCAATTGAGTGACCAAGGTATTGAATTCATTGAGGTGATTCGACATAATCCCACCTTCTCTCATTTTTAAATTGTATAACTTCTTCATGATGAATACCTTTTTTGATGCCAATGCCATCTCGTACATATCAGAGAGTTTATCCCAAAGCTCTTTCATTGTCTTCTTAGTTGAAACATTGAATAGCACATTGGTGGACAATGAAATAAAAATAGTGGCATGTGCTTTTCTATCCATTTTCTCCCACTCTTTGTCCGACATCGAACCTTTACCTTTGGTTTTTCCAATCAATGCGAGTGAGAGGTCTTGCTTAATTAGCAGTGATTCCATCGGTACCTTCACAATCCGAAGTTCTGCCCCACAAACTTCTCTATCTTCCATTTATCTACATCATCCATGATTCTAGAAATTCTCCAACGATTTCCAAAAAAACATTTCAACACCAAGCTCCGATACCAATTATTGATGGAATTTTCATAGTATAAATGAAAGAAATTGCAGAAAATAAAAAATAGATTTAAAAATAATGCACAAACAAGAAGAACACATAATTTTATAGTGGTTCACCAATATGGCTACATCCACTTTCAAAGCAGGGGATTACTCTTTATATTAATTCTGATACATAATACATAATCACTAGTTGATCACACTACTACCCTTTTCCCACATTCAATCAACCTTTAAAAGGGCTTCTTGAAAGTCATTACAATTTAGGAATATGAAAGGTCAAAATAAGTAAGACCAAACATCAAGAAGCTACAGTCATAACTAAATAAATGATTGGGCTTCAGAATATCAACACAAACATCTTTTTTGATTCTATGGAATAGGAAGGTCCTTAATAACCCACACTTTCTTAGAGCCTACCTTAATACCTTTTGGAGATATGTAATTCCTTAATGCAATCCCTTCGGTTTTAAAAATATGATATTTTTCATGGCTAATGGAAATATTACTATATTCACACCACTAAAGGACTTTTCAAGATCACATTTTTCTTCTTCATACACATTATCATATAATATAAAATAATATATATACAATTCAACACAATCATGAATTAAATTGATAAAAATACTTAAAATAACTCTTTGAAAGGTTGCAAGAGCATCACACAAACCAAATGTAATAATATTACAGACAAATATTCTCAAAGGGGAAGTTAAATTTTACTTTTCTTAAACATCAAGAGCAATTCTAATTTAATTTTATCCACCAAACCCATCTAAGAAAGAAAATAACTTCTCACTTGTAAGAGTACCACAAACTTGTCAATGAAAGGAAAAAACTAATGATATTTTGTTGTTGCATTATTAAGAGATCTATAATCTACACAAATACACTATTTTACTCCTTTCTTAGGCACAACTGCAATTGGTGAAACCCACTCATTATTTAAGATAAGATAGATGAAAACCACATTAAATAATTTTCTGATTATTTTTAACAAGCTCTATAAATATGGAATTCATTTTATGTTGTTGTTTTCTAATTAGTTGACTTATGTATTCCATATAAATATGGTGAGTACAAGTTTCAAGATGAATGCCTACATATTCTAATATTCCCATACAAAAGTGGCATTATGCATATGTAACATGGATACAAAAAAATATGTATGAGTTGGACTAAGCTGTGGATTTGCATTAAGTGTTTTACCTAGTAAGATTTACATTGCCCATGATATGGATGGTGTAGAAAATTCTATAGATAATTTTTGTGATGAGGATGATATAGGTGGTGCAAACATTAAATTGGAAGTTGATGCTATGAATGACTCAATAGAATAAAGTAGGCTATATAAACATCCATGTGATAATATTTAGTGAATGAATATAGAGTTTTATAATGGTCCCAAGTCATCAATTAAAGGAGAATTCCCAAATGGATAATACAAAGAATGGAAAAATAATCTCTTTAGACCATCATTGATAATATGTATTTTGAAGATAGTTATAAACTATGGTATCCTCTATCTATCCAATAAAATAAGGATTTGATTAATAGTCAAAATAAGTAGTTGATATTCTCTATCTACCCATACTAGCTCCCTTATCTCTAGCAAGGGTTGAGTTGGTGGATATATAATAATTTATTTTAGACACCATTATAAATAAATATATTATCCAAGTAATAATTAATAAAGGCATCCAAAATAGCCAATTAAGGTTATATAAGGATCAAGGGCTATCCCCCCAACTTTACTATTGATTTTGGTCGCCATTAGAAATAACCATGTGTAGAGTGAAAATTAATGAAGATGTCCACACTAGCCAAGGACATCCAAGGATCAAGGTTTGTCCTCTCAACTTAACTTGGGGTTAGAAAACCATATAATTAGTAAGGAATTCCTAATAATTAATAGAAATGATGTTATCTTTAATAATACCTCCAAGAATAACCAATGAAGGACTAACCATCTAAAGCATAACAGTGTAGGCATAAATTCTTGTAAACATATTTTTTCTTTTATATAATTAGTCATAACATTGATGGTAGCATCTAAATAAATTAGTGACTTAAGAATGGAAACTTTACCAATGCATGGCTTAATCATTGGAATCCCTAGATTAGAATGCTTTATAATAGAAATGTTTCCAAGAACAACCTCAACAAGTTGACCAATGAGTTGAATGGTTTGTGGGTCTTAATTATTTATTTATTTTCACACAATTCTTGGACTAAATTTGTATAAATTGGTATGTATTTTATTGCTTAGATTTTTTCAATACACACACTCCTTAGTTTATTAACATGTTCAAATTCTAGTTTGGGTGCTTCCTTTAGTGTATGAAATCATTCTAGATATGGGGTACCTCATGTGACTTAGAAGAAGTAGGTTGAGGATATTTAGTTTGTTTATACATTTTCTTTTCAATTTAATTATTATGGGTACATTAGGTCCCTTAACAGTTTTTCCAAACCTCAGTTATAGCTCATTAATATCAAGCATGTTTACCTAATAAGTTGGAAATCTTGAAATCATATTATTGTCAATAGGTTGATCCACCTTATTATTTGGGTTAGTAATAGTTGTGTGGACATTATAGTAGCCTTTGATGGTTGATTTGAAGTGGACAAATGACTATTTAGTTGGGATAGTATTGATGTTAAAAGTAGTTGTTATGTTAGTTGATATATAGCTAGATACAAGGTAATTCTAAATAAGATGGATATTATGGATAATGTGATGTGGTGTTGCTTGCCATGACTATTGTTATAATTGAAATGAGGGTTTCTATTATGTGTATTGGCTCAACCATTGTGGGTAGTATGGGGAATTTTCCATGTGTCATACCATCCAAGTAGATAAGAATACTAAAAAGGATTAGATTGTTGTTTAGGTCCCATAGAATTATAACATGTATTAAAACTAGACATAATTGGGGCATTGCTAGTAGTCGCCAAGGTTCCCTTTTAGCCATGTAATATACAAATTCTTTGGTGTATTCCTCATAAAATTATAGTGGGTGCAAGATAATGTTCCTATTAACATCCTTCAAACATAAAGTTTATCTTACTAAAAGGCTATTTCTTACTAGAATATCATTCGTCAAGTAAGATAAAATATCGCTAATAATTTTTTAGTTTCCTCATGATTCTTTCATGTGTACAAAATTTTCATCTGCTTACCCATATGACTCAAAAGATAAAATTATAAATCCTCAATTAGATTCCCCAACTCGTGCTTAATGATACTTATAGTCTTTCATGTTGGGAAAATGTGTCTCAACATTGCAAATTATATAAGGTTTACCATTGATACATAATCATAGGGGGGTGCAGGGAGGGGGTACCCCCTTGCGGGGTTCAAAGGTTGCGTGCCCCAACAAGGGTTCATGGGAAACAACTCCAAAAGCCACATTTTATGTATATTTTATTATTATAAATTTGGATTGATCATCATTAGGTCTCAAATCTGATGATAGATATTTTGTTGGCTTAACTTTCCCTTGAAGGAAACCCTATTTTATGAGGGTGTTGTATTACGACTATGTATTGTGATGTATTTTGAGAGTCTAATATCCATCATGTTGCCTTTGGATCTCTAGTTGGTGATACTCCTATGAGAAGCTTGCTCTACAAGTATATTGTAATCTTTGTGATTTCTGAATAATATTGCAGGGTTTTCCTCCCAAAAGGGTTTTCCCCATGTAAATCATTGTGTTATAGTATGCATGATATTTATGTTTGTTCTAAACTGTTGTAAAGATCTATAAAGTTTTGCATTATCCTCATCTCAAGATTAGTGTAGGAAGTTGCTCCACTACCTTAGCTTCCTTACATTTCCACATGAGAATTATCCCTACTCAAGACTACAATCTTATGGATCAATGAGATATTGAATAATTATTGCAACTATCACTAGCTTCTTCAAATGTTAGTTTAGAAACATTACCTCCAATAATAATATTTAAAGCTTTAGTGGATTGATCATTAAATCTTCTTAGAAAGAGCATATTAATGGCTTATGGTGCTATTCATATTTGCTTGATTGTTGAATACTAAGAATATTTTGAAATCTAACATATTCTAATGTTTCTTCTTCTCATTGAGACATTTAAAATATATCATCCAAAACTTCTTTTATTTTGTACTAATTCTAGTAATTTGTCAAGAATCATTCTTTTATGTTGTACCATGTACAGATGGTGTGTTGTCCAAGTCCCATGAACCACTATAGTGTTGCATCTTTAAGTGTAGTTGTAAAACCCCGTCTCACAACCTAAAGGATGATGCAATACGGCAGAAGCACAACTAATTTTTTTTTAAGTTAAAACAAGACAAGTAAAGTAACCTACTCTAGCCACATACATCCTCTAGGCTACGCAACGCGTCTACATGTGAACACCATTACTTATAAAATTTAACCAACCATAGTATATGAATATTAAACTCAAGATACAACTTACAACAAAGCATTAAACCATTTTACAATAAATCTAACACATAGAAATATATTAAACATATTTCCACATATACAACACCATTAAATCCAATAATGAATAGATCATAAATACTATTACAATTACATCACAAAGGTTCACCTCGATACAAATGAGGTATTACAATTATACACATAGATCCACAGTTATAATGAAGAAGGAGAAGAACAACTCCAAAAAACCACACGAGCTCCTCGAACAAGAAGATCCCGCCATCACGAACAGGAAGAGAAACTCAATAGTGTAAGATGCACGCCACCCAACCATCTGGTACCCGTAGGCCCAACCCCTATGCTAGGAGATAGTAATAGGTAACCAAGACAAACCTATTACCTCTAAACACAAGTAATATACAAGACCACACTGTACCAGTAAATACAAAACAACACTCTACCAGTAAACAAAAAATAACACTGTACCAAAAAAACAAAATAACACTGTACCAAAAAGACACAAAATATAAGGTTACATTGCTTCCAAAACCACTGAATCAAATACATCCACTATATAATTTACAAATTAATCGTTGTCATAGGAGGAGTGTCATCACAAAGGTTGCATTGGTTATCCAAAAAAAATCTTCCTAGGTCCCGACCCCCCTCTAGGGTTATCCTGGTAACCTCTCACGATTCTGACCCCACATGCACACCAATGCGGAATTAGTTATCTTTCGAGAAGACAAGATAACGATCTTGCCATTCCAGGTTTTCCCAACTCATCTCAAGTCTCATACTAGCCCTTGAGCCAATGAGCGAGGCTAAATTATCTGATTAAATATTAAGCTACTCCATCCCTAATAAAGGTTATTTAATTTTCACTGATTAAACTAACTTTCACACGAGTTATCCTGTGACCCCTTTGTGTCCCAGCCCCCGTTGAAAGCCACTCCCCTATCGATAACACAATAACATATTTCACAACCCAAGGGTAGACAGTGCACAAAATACGATAACAAATATCAACTATTTTGCAAAGAACAACACATTCTGTTTGTAATAACCGGGTGCTCATATCAAATCACACAACCCGTTCATAGTAATCGGGTGTTCAAACTAATCCACACATCTTTACGGATGTTAAATACTGAAACCCAAAAAAACGTGCACTACTCAAGGAAAATCTCAAAAAGGGTGAACAAGAGATACAATAACCCTCTCACAATTTTACAATCTCTGGAAGACTTATAATTTTCTCGACAACAAATATCCTCAATGCCCAATACACAATTACAAAAGAATACACAACAATAAGAAGCCACTCAAGTAATTAAATAAATGACCATTAGGATTTCCTAAATCCAATAAATCCACAACGAATAAAACCAACTGCTTAACTTCGAGTTTGACAATTACTCATAATATTCAATTCAAATTGCCCACAAATGTGAACATAAAATAATACAACTTAAAATAATTCAGGCACTTAAATAATCTAATATTCGAATTTCTTAAATCCAAATTGAATCAATATCTATTTAAATACAAATTAACTCACTCTTAAGTCGTTTTATTTTAACATTTTATTAACCCATGCATTTACATGCTTTTATTAATATATAAATACTTTTGTTTACAAATCATAAGAAAATTAAAACTAATTGTTAACTCAAATTTCACAAACAAATATAAATAAAAATCTTAATCCTTCTAATAAAATCATCTTATTATAAAACACCTACTTGTGCATGGTATGCATTAATTAACGATATAATATTTCTTTTAAATAAATAAATATATATTTTAATTACATAATCTAATTATTATTTTCCAACGTTTATTTTAAAATATTAAATTGTGCATGTGCATGCACCTATTTAAAAATACATTTAAATATCATAAAATTATATGCAATTTTTTTAATATATACTTTTAAACAAATAAATAAATATATAAATATAAATTAACAATTTTCAGACAACCTTAATCATAAACTCAGTACTTGCGACTTTAATAACTTTTGTTTTCGGATTTGGGTTTCTCTAAATTTTTACTGAAGGTGCGCAATCAAATCTTCTAAAACATATAAAAAATTCAGCCCTACCCAGTTCTTAAATTTTGAGTTATGATTAATTTAGTGACGCACTCTCTTGCTGTTTTGATTTTTAAATTACTAGAGGTTTCCAATTATTTTAGGTTTTCTCAGAAGATTTCATTTTCAATCCTATAAGGTTTTCTAATTTCTCAAATACTTTCTTTTAAATTTGCTATCGTGTTAAAAATATTTTCCTACAAAGATCTAAATCTTCAATGGTAATTTATCATTTTCTACAGAAGAATAAATTATGTTTTCACAGGAAGAGGTTTCTAAGTTTTGATTTAAATTCAACAAAGGTTCAATAATTCCATTATAATTTCCTCCTGTATAAATCTATTTCGAATAAACAAATTACACAGAGGATTTAATTATTTTTTTTATAAAGGTTTCATTTTCACGGTAATCTTTTAAAAGAAAGAAACAAGAACTTCTACAGTATTGAAAAATCATTTCCTAAAACATTTCCAATTTGCATTACAGTAATAAAATAATTTTTTAATTTTAAATTTCACAAAAACAGTAAAGAACCTGTTACAGAAGAATGTTGCCTCAAGAAAATGTTGCCGAGCTTCTCTATAATTTCAATTCCCAATATAACCAAAGCTTTTTTCAATGCAATTGCCTCATTCCAGAAGACACAACCAAAAACACAGCCAAGAATTCTACAACAAAATAATTCTAAAACAATTTTATCAGAGAGATCCACAATTTCTTC
Source organism: Sequoia sempervirens (assembly GCA_007258455.2). Lineage (NCBI taxonomy): Eukaryota > Viridiplantae > Streptophyta > Pinopsida > Cupressales > Cupressaceae > Sequoia > Sequoia sempervirens. The sequence continues at coordinate 30,870 of VDFB02352331.1, read as the reverse complement.
ACAAATTTTCCACAACCCATACCAAAACTTTTCCCCTGAAACCATTTTTTTTCCTTTTTCCCAAAAATCCTCTCCGTGAATGAATTTTCAACAATTCGATCACAAATTTCTAACTCTCTGTTATCTTAAACAAAATATCTAAAATATCTTTTCCCTCAAGAATTTAGATATTTTCCATTCACATGCATTTAAATATAATAATACAATTCACTAATTGCAACCAATTTAAATATTTTTACTTATTTAATTACCATTTATTTTTAATAATAAAACTTACTCAATCAACATAACCAAAATTTATTTATTTATTTATTCTAAAGCCCTCACAACAATAATTCATTTAATTAAATATTTAAAATTAAATACACATTTAATCTACTAAATTAAATTTGCACAAGAATAAAATACCTAGAACAACAATGATAAATCTAAGACCAAATTCAAACTGACAACACACTGTACTAGGGTAAAGGTATGACTAGGTAACCCGTTACTATCTCCCAATATTATTGTTGAGTAGTGGACACGCTCAAACCTGTGAAACCAGGTGAAGCTAATGTCCTGTACCTGCAATCCTGCAAACAAGTAAATGTCACACATGTATACATATAATAAATCATACACACCGTGAAGAGAGAATCACGGAAATCACAGGACACTCGCGAGCGAGTGATGCAATACCGTCCTCTTCACCAATACAGTCACATCAAGACTGACAAAATTAAAGCATCAATAATCAATAAATGAGCATACATCATTATTAATTTAAATAATAACTATGCTAATGTGAAAGCATGTTATAAACAAATAATCAGTCACAACATAACCGAAACACATAACAAAGAAAGCATTATCGATCAAAAGATCCAAAATGGAGGGGTGTTACAGTAGTTGGGAACAAATTCAACATTACTTTGATGATCATAGATATGACACAACACATCAAACAAAAGAAAAAGCATATTAAGATCTTCAAAAGGAAGACAACAAAAAAGTGGTCTAATAAAATAAAGAATTTTTTTCATATGAGATTCACCACTAGATTAATAGGAAATTCAAATGTTATTGTTTCATTATTCATCTTCATTGTGGTTATTTTTTTCTCCTTGATATTTGAAAATACTTGACTCTGTAGTCTTTGCTCGAGGAGTATAATGGGTAGTAAATGGGATGAATGAAGCTTGTACTGTCTCGGTGGTGTATTTTGTGCACTACTTTGATGTAATGTATATGATTCTGTAAATTCTTATTGAAAATTATGAGCTAAAAGATTGAGGTATTTATTTAATGGATTAAGTGATGAATTAGGCTTATTTACTTCACCTTGAAATGAACGAGTAGCATGTATTAGTGATTAAAAAATCACTTAATTCTAGTTTGTTCTTGGTTATTTGTTTTCCCGCCAATTCAAATGAAACCTTGGTTTAATTACACTTTTCTAAATCTAGTTCAAATTACTTCTTCTCTACTAAATTAATTTTAGGATGTGAATATATCGGATGAGTTATGTTTTCTCACTTGGATGTACCTACACCACTACTCATAATAGGTTGTTTAACAGTAAATCTACCCTTATCATCTCTAGATCAATTCATGCAGGTCTATATGATTAAAACAAACACAAATCAAGAGTAGTTGCCTAGGAAAGGTAAAAAATTTCATGGATATTCTCTTTAACACACTAGCCATAACTTGACTTATTAAGATAATAGGTCCTTAATGCCTCTCCTCAACAATGCTACCAAAATTATTGGATAAAATTAAGGAAAGTTTTGGGATAGCTTTATATGATAAGTTTTACTTTTAAGTTCAATATTAATGTGTTTGAAAGACTAAGGTTTAGTTTAATCCTACAATTTGAGAGTGTAAGCTTGTGAAAGACATATTGAATATATGCACAAAGGCTTTAGGTAGAGTTCAACAAATGAATGTAGTATTTTTAACAAAGGGTAAATAAGGGTGAGGCTAATCTACTAAGAAACTAACTTAAAACTAGCTATAAGAATTGTTGTAGGAACTGTAATAGATTGTGATGGGCTACATGAACAAAAATAACACAATTAGAACAACAATTCGATTAATTAATGTAATTATTATTTCTAAAGAAAAAAAATGATATAATAATTGTTGTTAAAACAACCATGAAATAACTTAAGATAAATCATTCGTAAATTTTTCATTACATGACAAATATTCTTATTATAACACATTATTCATATTGGAGGTCTATTGATTATTCAAACTATAACAATTAAAAATGAATCACACCAAACCATATAATAGTAAGAAAAATAATAGTTGATCATTGATTTGCATAATCTAGTGAGTAGGCCCTACCTCATGATCCTACATTTGAGATGGACTACTATCAATTCAAACTATCATGATGATACTAGAATTACAACATATATCTTATCACAGAGGAAGTGAGCAATGGGCTATATTTTTGTTTCTAACAACACATGTCCCCTGATGCCATTTTATAAGGGTTTTATAAGAGATGACATAAACAATATACTAACTACAATTTTTTTTATTAGTATTATAACCTTAATAACAATATTAAACAATGAAATTGCTTAGATAACAATGAATTAAAATAGTCTTAGCAATAAGATCATAAAAATAATCTTTGGCCATACAAAACATCCCACTATCACTTGCTACACAAAAATAGTTTTATGTATGATGTCATGCTTGCATAGTAATTCTTCTCCATTTGACCATGCTACAAGATCTTACAAATAATTATATTCAACCAACATACCTTGTCTTTCCATAGTTTAAAAGACAATATAATTAATAAACTCAATCAATATTTTTTTCATCCATTTTACCTTAATAACTTAATTAAATATTCTATATTTCTAATTTAATTATATATAGCGAAAGGTAGGAAAAAGGATGAAAAGGTGAATTGTATGATGTAAAAGGGGCAAAACATATGAAAACTTAATGCACATTATTTACCCATAAGGTACAATGAAGATTGCAAGGCTATACAAAGAACTCCAAAAGAACTAGGTAAATAGGAGATACATAAAAATAGTACTTGAATAGATAGTAAGAGAAAAACAAGGTGTTTGTGAAGGAGAGAATAAATAATATATTTAAGAAAGTATTATCCAAAATTATTTTGGAGGGAGCTTTTGTAGAGAAAAGCAAATAGAGGATAATATTATAGTACCCAATAGTTAGAATTTCAAGACAATTGTGTGAAAAAGAGATAGAGGAAGAGGTCTCTCTCACATTTAATGCAACAACAAAATTATTCACTTTATAGGAGGTTAAGGAATATATCAAGAAGTTGGGTACAGGTAAGGCTTGCAACATGCATGGGATATAGGAAAAATACTTAAAATGAGGATTAAAGAGCCTAGTCTTCCAAATAAGAAGATATTGATTATTGAACTCAATTTGGTTTCTTAGGAGATTGGACAACTAGTCTAGCAATACCTCTTTATGAGAGTGGAGATGTAAATAATTATTCTAACTAGCAGACCCTAATGATCAAATCCCCTATTTTCAAAATCATTTGGAAGCATGGTTGAGCATATCTAATCAACAAGTGGGTTGAAGAAAAAGATAAGAGGGTAAAATGACAAGCTAGTTTTAGGCCAAACCATTAACCTATAGATCATTACATTACTTTGAGGCATATCATTGAAAAATATGGAAGGAAAAAAGGAAGCTTATTGTTATTTTGTGGACATCAAGAAAGACTTTCACATAGTGCTAAGAAGTGAATTGTGGAGTAGAACAAATGTTCTAAGTATACTAGAGCAATATGGGGCAATAATTTATAGATTTGGTAAGGAATTTTGAGTAAAAATCAAATTTCAAGTAGACCTTTCATAAATCTTTAGGAGTGACACAATATTTAAGCAAGGATGTCCATGATCTCCTACCTTATTTGGCTAATATATCAACACATTAAAAAAATGACAATCTACAAGGAAGGGGTCATGTTCTTTTAGAAAAGTATGACGCAAGACTTTTGTATGCATATGAACTCATTTTGAATCCAAGGTCTACTTAAGGGTTGGAAAGAGTACTTAAATTTCTTAGAGCACTTTTACAAGGAGGTAGGCATGCAAGTAAATACCAATAAGACCAAGATCTTGAAGGCTTGGTATTCTCCAATAAAGAAAAGAAATGAGTTTAACTTTTATTTTAAAGGGAGTCTCTTGGAAGACGTAATAGAGAAAATATTTTGAGATAACTTCAACAACAATCTTAGTTGGAAAATTTGTAGAAAATAATTTTGGGAGTTTGGAGAACACTTTTTGCATTACAAAATACTAGTAGAGAGGCTAAGTTATGGGATTAGAAAACTATTCGATTTTTATTTGGGCTATCACCAATTTTGGTGGTGCTTTATGGGTGTGAAGTGTGAGCTAACTACACATTATAAATCAGATGGATAAAAATAGAGAGGATTCAAAAGTGATTGATAACACACAAATCCAAGATAAAAGCTTCAATTCCTTATGATGTTCTTTCAGTATAAACAAGTACCTTCCTCGTTGAATAGTTCATCTCTTAAGATTATAGAAAAAATGAATAGATGGAGGCAAATAGATAGCCTACAATTGTCACCAAGGAAACTACCAGTGAGAGAAAAGAACTTAAAACTATGATGAAACTAAACAACAAATGGAATATCAACTTGAATGCATGTCCAAATAATAACAAAGACATAAGACATTTGCTATGCTTTACTATGGGGGGAAAGACATTAGGGAGAAAGAGGAAATATTATCTTGGTGATTTTAACCTTACATATGATCACAACCAAAAGACACATATAGGGGCACATATCTCTTGGGGAGAAAAGATGGTCAAAGCTCAATTGAGGACCAACTTACATCATCTTTGATGTGAAACACATACATGTAATAGACCAAAAGAAGAATGTGAGGAGATGGTACACATCTTTTGTACGATTGAGATAGACAAACAATTTATTTTGGATTGTGAAACTTATAATGACATTAGAACCAAACATGTAAATAATTTATGAGTAATTCCTTTATAAAGAATGTTGAGAAAATAAAGAAATTCATCAAAAACAAAATGAACATTGAAAACCTCCTTTAGGAAATATAGTTGCTATCAATTTTGCTTAATTAGTTACTAATAAATTCTTTGACAACAAATAAGAAATCATTATTATTCTTATTTAAGAAATATTTATATTTTCTAAAGTAGAGATGCAAGATTTATAACTTTAAAATGTTTCAAAATTATTTACCATGAATATCATTGGTCAAATTTGAGGTATTATGAACGAATTTTTAAGGCTTTTAGAATCTCTTTATAGTGAAAAATAAATATATTTTTAAAATAATTTTTTAATATATTTTATTTATAATTTTTTTTTTTGATAAAAGTGGCTAAGCCACTAAACTATTTTATTAAATTATAATCAAAATTCTACAAAAACCTGGTTCAAAAGATCATACTGACAGGAAAGAACCAGGAAGAAAACCTCCAGTTATAGCTCAGTACCATGAATACATATTCAAAAATTGGGATACAAGGTCCCACCAAAACCAACCACAACCCCGAATTTACAAAAAAAACCCATATCAAAGGGTCCAGATAAAATATATCACCCAACCACCCAATAGCCCCCAAAATAAAGAACCAAATACAATTATGCAAAATCAATGGACCAAAAACCAAGACAAATCATTCCTCCACCTCAGTACTAAAGTGATTTTCCTATATAAATACATAGAAAAATAATTAATAATACTATTATATTTTAATTCTTAATGATTTGATATATTAAGTTTTTTTAATAATTTAATATACTTAATATAATAGACTATAATATAATAATATTATATTTTAATACTTAATGATTTAGTATATTATATTATACATTATATTAATATATTAAATTAATACATGCAATAATATTTCTACTAAATAAAAAACATGAAAAATATTAGAATGCAAATTTGATTTTACTTTTATTTTTCAAGTATGTTTTAAAAAACAAATTTAATTTAGCTTGAAAATTAATAAAAATTAAGATCAAAATTAATTACACTTTATTTGTAATTTTTAGTTCAAGGAATTATAGGTAAGACATGTTTCTTAACTAGTGAATAATAACTTTGTTTTTAACAAATGAGCATGAAATTTTTTTTTATTTGACAAATATTTGTATATTGTTAAAGTAAACTTGCAAAATATATAACAAAATATTTGTATATTGAGCAAAAAAGAGCGGATTTTCAGAAAGCGAGTATAAACTTTTTTATCCCAATTTTTTAAGACATTTTTTTAGCTAATATTTAAAAAAAAATTGAACTCTTCAAAAGTTGTTATATTTTTCATTCTATGCATTTTTATTTTTGCAACTAAAAATTGATTAATATTTTTAATTTCAGCAAATCAAAATTGATTGTTTTCTTTTCAAACATTATATTTTAATTTTTCTAAAGTAAAATTTAGGTGATGAGTACCCGAAGTGAGCATAATATTTTTGTTTTCCAATTTTATTGGTTTTTCTAAACTACCACTTCTCAAAGTGCAATGATGATTGAAAAATTAAAGTAAAACTCTTTTAAAAAACTTTAAAAATCTATATTAATTTTTCACAATTTTTTAGAAATTTTTTGAACTCTTCAAAACTTGTTATATTTTTCATTCTATGCATTTTTACTTCCTGGAACTAAAAATTGATTAATATTTTTAATTTCAGCAAGTCAAAATTGATTGTTTTCTTTTCAAACATTATATTTTATTTTTTCTAAAGTAAAATTTAGGTGATGAGTAGTGGAAATGAGCATAATATTTTTGTTTTCCAACTTTTCTTTTTTTATGACAATTTATCTACCACTTTTTAGAAGTACAAAGATGATTGAAAAATTAAAGTAAAATTCTCTTAAAAATCTTTCAATTTTTTTTTAAAAATCTATATTAAATAAAAGATAACCAAAACAAATAAATAAATAAATATGAAATATAACTACTTTTCAAATTAATAAGACTATATATATCATATCAAAGTAAAGGGGTTGCGGACTAGACTAGATATGCTTTGTCAAATCTGGAAACTATTCATATTACTTTGTCTACCACATATTCTCCCACTAGTGTCAATGCATACAAATATAGCCTTTCTTCCCTTTTCACCTCATATGTACCAAAACAAATGCAGGGATCTCACAATTTTCTACCTAATTATTGTCATTTTGTTCCAGATATCATCTATCAAAAAATAGTCTCTTTGTTGAATGCTTATTTACTATTCTACTTGATCAAATGCCGATTTATTTGTTTATCTTGTTGCAACCATTGTAATGGTTGTTACTGCAGCTGAAATATTGAAGAATAATGGATTTGCAATGGAGAAAATTAAATTAAATTATAGTTTTGCAACTCTCATAGGTTACTATAAAATGTTGCTATATGTTAGCATTGTCAGATATCCAATGAACTAACTTAGTTGAATTGATTGTACATAAATCTTTACATCTATAGTTGACATGAAGGAAGAGACAAGGGGTAGGGCAATCCAAAAGGCCAAGGTATAATCCCCAAATCAAATGACCATTGAATTAATCTTACAATTTTTAGTTATATTCAATGCATGAGATTGGTATGACTATTTTTGTTTTATTGATTCCATAGGTGAAAATAATACTAGTGAAATCAAGTAACTTTGACGAGTTGATGGCTTCTTCTACTACAGAAAAGAAATTTGCTGATATAGATGAAAACAGTTAGATATCAGATGCTTAATTTAATAAGAGGAAAGTTGTGTTCAAGGAGATTAAATTTTGATATTTTTGACACTTTCTATCTTCTAGTATATGCAACCATTCTGATTTAAAAAAAAATAGTACTAAATTTCTATTATTATTATCATCGAACCCTTTGCTTGAGAATCATGTTGTATGTGAGGCCTGCACTCTCTTTTCTTCTCTAATTTTGTATATCATAAATGTATCTCAGATATTATGTCTATTGTAAATTTTAACTTTATAATTAGTTTACTTGGTTGTCATAGGTTATTTGGGTTAAGATATTCTAACATCTATTAATAAGTTTTGTATGCAGCGTCTTGTTGGAGATATAGTTATGTGGTTATTCATTGTATTTCATAATAAGTAGGTAGGTTGTTCATTGTATTTGATCTGAATATACATATTGTTAATTTTGAAAGCACAATACATGTTTCTTGTTTGTAACAACTTCACCATCTCACAAATTTCAAGATTAATATAAAACATAACAGACACAACAAATAAAAACAAGACTCGCTCTGGAATTCTTATTTAAAATAATTATAATTAAAAATTAAATTTACAATTATTATTATTATTATTTTCTATATAAAAGTTTACAATTATCTTTATTATTATATTAAAATTAGAATTATAATTGCATTTAAGATTACACCTGTTTTATCTACATTTGAAAGGCAACTTTGAATAAGTTCTAGGCCCCTTCCGTAAACGGTAAAACCACATCTTAAAGTACATCGAGGAAACGGACGAATCTGTAAATTAGCATAAAAGATGATGTAACTGGGCGGATGGTCAAAAAAACTTCTAGGCGATTTATAGAATAGGCACAGTTCAGGATTGGATGGAATAAATAAAGCATGGATTGGACATGCAAGTATCCAATGCAGCAGTAAATTTATATACCAGGTCCAAGTCCACCATACATACATTGCAATGTACACAAAGTCCGAAAAGAACAGACAGCATAATGACTGTACCAAAACATGGTGAGTATGTCTGTGACTGAAATAAATGCAAGGACAAAATAGACTGTAACCAGATGCGCATGGTGCACATCGCGCGTTGGAGTATCGAATGCCTGCCAAGGATTGCTGTGATCACATCACATGATATGGACCCCTGAAACACTGTTTTGGATGGCTACATTTTGCTTTTACATTGAAGTCCAGATTGCTGGGCTTGTGGGTCATTGCGAAATGTTAATTGGTATCACTGGTTTGCTAATGAGCAATAATTTTAGAGGGAATTCCTACATGGGTCTGTGAGTTTGGGCGAGGATGAGGAAAGGGGAGAAACATGGTGGCCAGAAAAAGAAGAAGAAGGGTAGAGGCAAGAAAGTTCTTATGAATAAGAAGGTGGGAGTGTGGTGTAGAACAAAAAGTGGTATAATATGTTTGCCCCAGCCTAGTGCAGTTTGCTCTGGGATTAGGACCCGTGCTGCCTGCTCCATTCCTCAGGTATGCTCGGTACTCTACATCTCTAAATCACATGTTTCAGTTGTGCTTTTCAATGTCCTTGTTTATATTTTGCTATTGATTTAGTTTGAATCATATGTTTCCCTTAGATTTTTCAATGCCATTGTTTCTGTTCTGGTATTGGCTTGGTTTAACTTGTTTTGGACATTTTTTGTGCGTAAAATATCTGTATTGCTTATGCTCAAGCTGCCTTGGGTATTTTTTCTTCAATTGATCAATGAGTTGGTTTTTGGGCTTTTAACTGTGGATTATACGCATGGCCTTTTCATTGTAGCAGGATAGCTGACCACCAAATTATACCATATTAATAGTGTAAATTCGTTACTAGATTATGTGATTTTAAGCTGGTGAGGTTCCGCGTTCAATCACTAACCTACATTTATCAAGACACTTGAGTAGAAATCTCCACCGGGGACAAATTCTGCAACAATAATACACAAAGGTTAACACAGGCCAGACAATCCCTAGGACTTGGAAATTGAACCTAATTGCAAGAGAAATCTGTCAGTTCTACAAAAGCTAAAATCCCAATTGTTTCACCTAAAGGTATCCCGCAAGAGATTTGTCCCTACAATTATTGGGGTAACCCATACTACTATGTGGTGCAGTTTGATAGTTAGTAATCCTCTGCCCTTTAAATCATTATTATCTAGAAAACTTATAGCTATTCAGATGACGTTTAAAAGGGCTACCGCTAGTAGTTTTAGCTGTCAGGCCCAGTATCTGGTGGCTCTGATTTCAGCTTAAATGTTTTTTTGCACACCTCTAGAGCGTCAGGGTTTGCAGTGTATGCAATTTCATGAAATAATCACGAGTGCAATACTCTTCAGTGTTGTACATCATCAAGCAAAGTAACAGGAGATCTGCTCCTAGCAGGCTGGTTTTGTTTGCTGTACTGCAGCAATACAACTCTCTCAAAATACTATTCACTAGGCTTCATCTCATTACCTGCAATTCTGAACTGTAAATATTTGATACTCCAAGTAACTCTGAATTTTCCCATTCGTTATATAGATGAAGCTGCACCATGACCATCTGAGAACTTCTTTCCGCTACTTATTACTCTCTATAATGGCTCCCAAATGAGCGTCCAATTGTCATTTTTATATGTGGAAAACCGGCTCTACTTAGTATTTGATGAAAAAGAAAACATTTCAAAGAAAAATAAATAAAATCCTTGAAATGAGAACACTGTCCGTGGAAAACCAACCCTATCTGGGAATGCACCTGCAAACCTTTGTTCCTGCATTATAGAGAGGTGCCAGGCTGGACTTCACTGTTCAGATGGGTTAGGTATATTTTGAACATTTTTCCAGCTATGCTTTGCAATAGATTCTGAGATGTTTGTCTGTCATTTCCTTTTGTTCTTTAGTTTGAGTCTTCTATCAGTACTATGTTGAAGCCCACTGTCTAGTTTTTGCCACAAAGCCCTTTGAAAATGATCTATGGATTTAGCATCTCTGCCCTTGTTAATAGTTTTGGGCACCTCAAAGTAGCACACAATTTCTTTGAAGAAAAATCAGCTATTTGCTCACATATGGAGTCTTTTTACATAGACTAAAATCGCCTTCCTAATAAATTTGTCTGTGAGAACAAAACTGTTAGGAATAAGGTGTCTCAATCTTTGATATCCTAGCATTGATTTTTTAATGATTTAATGTTGAAATTATATTTGATAATTATCCCATGTTGCATTGTGAGTTACAACTTGTAGTTTCTAGTTCCGAGGAGGAGTCAAGTTGGAAGTTACCATTTACTAGTGGAGTTGTGCATGAAGGCATTTTCTATTTCATACTGAGTTTGCATCGAATGTGAGCACTTTGGAGGTGCAGTTATATTTTGGCAGGTGCAAGTTTTACATGTGCAGGTTTAGTGACAATTGGCAATTGAATATTCCACGTGTTAACATGTGGAAATTTATTGTTATGCATGTGTAGTGGTTTTGGTGCTTTCCATGTTGCATCTTTAGTTTTGGGTGTTGGATTTTAGGAATGTCTAATTAATGCATTGTAAGCTCCTATATACTGAGCACTTGTATTTTGGAGTTGTATGTTGATGTTTGTTGAAGTACTGTTTTGTCGCCGAAATTACTCCAAAATCAAGAAAAAGTGTGAAAACTTCTGCAAGAGCATAGCTCTGCAATTATATTGTAACTTGTTTGTTGTTGCTGAATAATATGATTGAGCTGTGTTTTGGAGTGTGGGGTTCTTCTCCTGAAAGGGTTTTCCCCATGTAAAATTATGTGTTATGTTTTCATTGTTTATCTGTTTATAATATGTATGTGCATTTAAATTTGTAACTGTTTAAGGTTTAAGAAATTTTCTGCAACTATTCTTCTGCTTGGATTGGTGTAGGAAGATTGGATTGGTGTAGGAAGCATCTTCCGTGCACTCAACTTCCTTTCAAAAACAGGTCTTACAATTCACATTGATGCCAACCTTAGATCCTATCTAGTATCAACAAAAGGACAAATACATATTTTATATTTATATCCCAGGCTTGTGAGGCTAAAAGAATCTTTAATCTATTACACAACAGTTATCCTCACCAAATGTTACCATAACAAATTCATTTCTCCTTCATGTGAGATGTGCCACGCAAGAGGAATCCATTCTATGTTTACAATGTGCTTCCATCAATACCAGCAATATTATGGTAGAATTTGATAAATCAATTAGAAATCATATGCATTTTTTACTTCCTCCAATCCTTTAGAACTAATTTCACATTAGTCTTCATCAAAATCATAAGTGGGGACAATTGAAGATAGCAACCAAGGAGGAGCTTTGAGGTGGATGAGGGAGACAAACAATCACCCTCCATTGTCGACCTTGGATCAGCTTACTCTTCTAGAATCGACTCTGATTAGTGTTCTTTGTTGCATATGATCAGATTATCCTCTTTTTTCCTTTTCATTGTGGTTTTGCTTGGTTATGTGTTGGTTTATGTTGGGGGACTGGTGCTTGGGTTGGTTTTTGATTAAGGGTTTTAGAAAGGTTTTAGGGTCAAATAAACTTTAGTTTTTGCCTCTTTTGAATTGAGTATCTGGTTGGTTATTTTCTTTTTTTGGGTAGGTAGAGACTGGTGTACTTCCTGGGAAAAAATATTTGGAGTGTGGGAATTTATGGAGGAAGATGGAGCTGATAAAGTGGAAGAAGATGGAGAAAATAAAGAAGAGGATATAGAGCATAAGAAGAAATCATATAGAGAAGTCCTTAACAATGAAGAGCAATTGGAGATTTCTGCAAAAGCTAAGTTCAAGGTGAAGGAAGCCAAAGGTGATGGAGGAATCCTCAGAGGTGAACAAGTAGGAGGAGAAAACAGTAAGGTGTCTCCTCCCTCAAAAATTCTCCTCATGGAGCCTAACATAGATATGTATTCTGTAGTTTCCAAAGAAGAAACAAGGTTAAAAAAATGTTGCTTGTAATCGCCCGTTTAATTCCTAAATGTGTGCAATCAATGTTTCAAAAGAAATCAATAAAGATAAATAACATTACACCAAACTGGCATTAGATAAAGATTAAATTGTTAAGAATGGTCAACCAACATATGAAGGGTTGTGTCCCTTGAGCAAGAGAAGGGATATAAGGAAGGTAGATCTAGAAGGAAAAGAAAGGGGAGGAATTATTAGGACCGATTACAAGTAATAGACAGCAGCACTAACAAATTAACTTATTTAAAATTAAATTATCATTCTCATGCAGCGATGAAGAGTTGTAACTATTGAAAAGGCAATAGAGGTGAGGAGGTGTGACTCACTCAAACTTGAGATATAAAAGAGAGAGCATTTCATTTGAGAAAGACATCTATAACATCATTCAATGATTCAATTGAGAATAGAACCTTATGTGACTTTGCAAGATAATTAAATTATGTTCTTGTTGGGTGAAAATTATGTAATCAGCTTTTCGATAGATTACACAACTTGGACTTCAGCCACAGCTATGTGAGATATGAATCTCTCCTCTCGGAAAGGGGAGGCGCCCTTCTTACTGCTAATAGAAGCGATAGTAAAACAAACAAGTAATTACAAAATGTACACAAAACTTACGAAGTGGGGGGGGTGTGTTACATTCATCCTTCTCTCTTTTTTCAGAGAAGATGTTTACAATGCTTCACTGTTGGAAGTTCACAATTCTTAACAACTTGAAACGAACAACTAGCAGTAAGAAGGGCGCCTCCCCTTTCCGAGAGGAGAGATTCATATCTCACATAGCTGTGGCTGAAGTCCAAGTTGTGTAATCTATCGAAAAGCTGATTACATAATTTTCACCCAACAGTTTTTTGGCGACTCCGTTGGGGAACTTCCTTCAACCGTTCTTTGAAACGAATGAAGGGAGAAGAACTCCAGAATTCAAATGCCTTTATCCATTGGGCTTGGAGTCAGGTGACAACGACAAAAAACGAATTTACGAAAACAAGACGCAAACTTATGCAAATGCACTTATTGAAAAGGGAAAAACCTACCTAATTAAAACTAGCCATCAATGAAATCTTCTCAAATGAAACCATTCACAGGTTCAACAAAATAGCTGCCTTTCTTCAACAGCTTGCAAGGCCTTCCATGATCATTAGCAGCTACATGTAGATGAAGTTGAGGCATTGCTTCTGGAAAGAGATGAATAGGTTCAACTACCTTTACAAATACATTTTTAGCTGCATCCTCAAGTTTATCTTCACGCTCAGGTGCAACTAAAACCTTTGTCTTCCCATCGGCCTCCAACCAAGCAAGATGTCTTTTGGGACATTCCCTTGATCGGTCAAAGATTGAATGCTTCTTACCAATTGCTACTTGAACAACTGATTCATCAACCATGGTAACCTCATGCTGCTTGGAATGATCTCCTTCATGTGATTCAGATGAAGATATGACTGCGCTGCATACCTCAATATGATGTTCACCATCTTCAAACTTGGCAAAATCTGAATAATTTATAAGAAGGTCCTCATCATGCCTTGGGGAAGTTCTTTTATGCAACATGTGTTCAAGTTCATGATCTCGAAACACATATGCATTCTTTTCAAATTGACTGAGACCTTTGTGCATGTCCATTTTTTGAGATCTCAAGACAAGATCGTCTTCATTTACTTGAATTTCAGCAAAATGACTTTCATCGTCCTGCTTTTCATCAATGGCTTTCTGAGACTGCATAAACCAGAAATGGGAGTCGCCAGCTATGTATGCTTCCTTTTCCTAGAAGAGAATAGCGAGATCACTTGGATCGGAGTCAAGATGCTTCGGTACTGCTTTTACTAATGGTACCTCAACAGCAAGCCTCTTCGGAGGTGAAGATAACTTGTGTTGATTCCCAACGGCAAAATTATGAGCTAGCTGCTTTTTGAGGACAAGTAGCTCATTTACCAACCTTTGCACCATAGGATCCGTCCTCGTGATGGAAGAAAATAACTCCAAAGAAGGAGTTTCTTCAGATTCATTTGATTCAATTTTTAGTTGCCTAGCAAGAATGAGATCATCTTCAATTTTTGTTGCCAAGGTCTGCACCATTGCAAGAGTAGTTGTGGGTGCTCTTCTCAATAGGAAACCAACCTCAGGCACTTGAGCATTTACAAAGAAACATTTCAAATTCTCAGCTGTAGGTTGAGCAACAGTTGGAATTCTTCGTGTCAACTTGTTGAAGTAAGCAATGAACTCGCGCATGGGCATGTGAGAATCCTTCTTCAACTGGGTGAGCTGAGCCAACAAAGCATGAGTGTCTTCAAGAGGCTTGAACCTTCCTTCAAACTTGGCTATGAGAGTTGCCCAATTTGTGATGGTACTTGGCGCCAGATGATAAAACCAATCTGCAGCAACGCCTTGGAGAGTCTCCACAAACAACCTTACAGATACATCTTCGTATTCAACACCATGAACTCCACAAGCAATGTAGAAAGCAGCAACGTGCTCATCAGGATGTTGTTGTCCATCACCAAAAAACTTGGGAAAGTTCTTTCGTGAGCCTTCAGGAAGAGCATGTAGGGGTAGAACTAGGCTCAACGGACAAAATCATTTCCCCAAGGACCTTGAGCAGCCATTTACATGTCCTTGGTGAAAGCTTGAAAAACTTACAAGAAAATAAATTACAATAAAAAAGGACACCGGTATACTTCAAACGAAAGCATGAGGCTTTAGAATGCGTATCGTGTCCCCAGTGGAGTCGCCAAAAAACTGTGGGTGAAAATTATGTAATCAACTTTTCGATAGATTACACAACTTGGACTTCAGCCACAGCTATGTGAGATATGAATCTCTCCTCTCGGAAAGGGGAGGCGCCCTTCTTACTGCTAATAGAAGCGATAGTAAAACAAACAAGTAATTACAAAATGTACACAAAACTTACGAAGTGGGGGGGGTGTGTTACATTCATCCTTCTCTCTTTTTTCAGAGAAGATGTTTACAATGCTTCACTGTTGGAAGTTCACAATTCTTAACAACTTGAAACGAACAACTAGCAGTAATACCAATACCTCTATCTTGTCAAAGCGAAGCATAGAGATACCAGAAGTGATTAACAATAAACAGATAAAGTAAAAGGGAAAGCTCACGCTTGCTCAACATCGTTTCTCGCTTCACGCTTCCCAATGCTACTTTTTCTGCTAACGTCTATTGATCACCATCCTTGCAGTTTCTCTCCAGATTTCATCAAGTGATCCTAAAGGTGACATCTTCTGATCCAGTGAACTATCCCAGATCTACAAAGAAGCTGTTATGCAACAAGTTGAGGATAACAGTTTTTCCCAGAGCCTCAATACATATCATTTGCAATATACGGCTGACACTTGATAATCTCAAGATGCATCTTCGCAGGTGCAAGAAAATCCATTCATTTGCCAGAAGGCCGATCACAAGAGCTCACACCCTTGTAGATTACATAGTCGGCCTAGATGATGCGTTCATACAGGGGACCAAGAAGAAGTATGAAGACTCCGCGCCCAAAGCAAGGAACCATGAAGATTCTTGATCTCCGATGTTGAACATTTTGATGCATCCTTTTATGCATCTTGTAAATACTTCTTGACATTTCAAATGTCTTTTTGTGAATTGTAATTACACCAAGCTCGAAGATGTAATATTTTGAAAACAAATTACACTTTGACTTTGGTCAAAGTTAGGTGGGATCTCCTAAAATCGCTCACCTAACTTTCCTTAATTTTCTCAATCAGTTTCCTAATTTTGCTCATCCCTCTTTCTATATAATGTGAGGGATTTTCATTGTAAATTTATCCTTTAGTATTTTGCAACGAAGTGCTGCCCTTTTTGAAGCAAATTTGTGAAACTTTGTGTTCATGCTTTGTGAATGGAATTCGATCAATAAAGAAGAGGATTGCAAACCAAACTTTGCGTTGGATTCGATACTTTTGTGAGTTGATCTTATTTGGTGGTGATTAGCTTGAGGAATCTGAAGGACTCTAAGTAGTTTATGTAAACTTTGTGTTGCATCTATTATTTAGATTTGCATTTGTGTTTCTGTTTATCATTTGGTTGAATGATCTACAAGACTTTGTGCTTGTAATCGTTCATGCTCTTGCATATTTTGGTTGGATGATCTACAAGACTTTGTGCTTGTAATTGTTCATGCTGTTTGAGGAATTGCTGCGTCTAAGAAGACTTTGTGCTTCTAACGTGACAAACGATACATTTTCACATATCCACATTGAAAAAGCTACGGAACGACTTTGTGCCTTCGTGAGCTTTCCCTTTTACTTTATCTGTTTATTGTTAATCACTTTTGGTATCTCTACGCTTCGCTTTGACAAGATAGAGGTATTGGTATTACTGCTAGTTGTTCGTTTCAAGTTGTTAAGAATTGTGAACTTCCAACAGTGAAGCATTGTAAACATCTTCTCTGAAAAAAGAGAGAAGGATGAATGTAACACACCTCGCCCCACTTCGTAAGTTTTGTGTACATTTTGTAATTACTTGTTTGTTTTATTATTGCTTCTGTTAGCAGTAAGAAGGGCGCCTCCCCTTTCCGAGAGGAGAAATTTATATCTCACATAGCTGTGGCTGAAGTCCAAGTTGTGTAATCTATCGAAAAACTGATTACATAATTTTCACCCAACAGTTCTCAAGAGTAGTGATGATGCGAGAAAGGTTTTAACTATTTCAAATGTGAAAAGTTGTGACTCCCTCAATAATAAGATATAAAAGGGAGATCATTTCCTTGTGGAGAAATCATCAATGGGGAATAAATCTATCAATCAATTGGGAAATCAATTATTATTCTCATTTATTATGAAGGGTGGTGACTCACTTATTGTGAAGGGTGGTGTCTCCTTCAAGAAATGGATATAAAGGGCAAATCAATTCATTGATTTTCAATCAGGAACCATCTCTCATCCAACCAGCAAAAAATCGGCAATCATCACTCATCTATCCATCAAGAAATCAAGCAATCATCACTTATCTATCCATCAAGACATCAAGAAATCAAAATATCAAAAAGATCAATCAAGCAAACAGCAATAAGTCTATCAATACATTCAATCATCAAATCATTCAAGCATCAATCATTCAATCATCAAAACGTTCAATCATCAATTCATCCAAGTAAGACACATTCAAATATCAATTCAACATATCAATCAAGGGATCCAATTGGAAAAAGGAAAATAAGGAATTGAAATATATGATATCCATTAGAAATAAATATTGGTTTCAGCAAGAATATTATTGGGAAGTAAGTTTTAAAGATAATCTTAGAATATAAATTAGGAATAGCCATATATATATATATATATATTTTAATTGTAAAAAACAAGTTATTACAGCCTCTTGTAAGTAAATCTATTATAATTGCATAATGATATTTTATTAACAATTAATATAGCAGATTCCTTTAGCAATCTAGTTTGAATTTATTAAAGTGTTTTGCAAATAGGGAGGCCAATCAACCTTCTAAGTCACAAGATGTTGAAGGACTAGGATTTCTT
The DNA here is from genome assembly GCA_007258455.2 of Sequoia sempervirens. Lineage (NCBI taxonomy): Eukaryota > Viridiplantae > Streptophyta > Pinopsida > Cupressales > Cupressaceae > Sequoia > Sequoia sempervirens. The sequence goes on along the minus strand of VDFB02352331.1, from coordinate 12,695 downwards.
AATATCAAGCATGCCACCTTGAGATGGATGAATTGGAGGTTTTTCCATACTCGTAGGTTGGGAGGCCAAATGGTGCTCTTGGGCTTGATTGAAGAGGACAACCTTCATGCATCTTATCAAGCATGCCACCCCGAGATGGATGAATTGGGGGGTTTTGCCATACTTGTGTGCTAGGAGGCCAAAATGGTGCTCTTGGGCTTGATCAAGGAGGACAGCCAGCCTCCAAGGCAGATTGAGGGGTGGAACGGATTTAGGATCATTCCATGCTCTCACAATACAAGGGCCACCACCCTTGAGATTGTAGTTTGCAAGCACTTCTAGTGAATTCCTAATATGGTTGACTATAGGAATATGCCTTGGAATAATCATTAATGATGTTAAGGTATTTTGAATTCAAATATTAATGATGCTAGAACTGTAGATCTAAATATTATGATGTTTTAGCTATGATGTATTGCTCTCAATATTATAATATTTTATGTATGAATTTGACAAATATTACCGTAAAGTTGATACTTGTTATTACTAATGTTAGTTTTTCTGTAATTATTATTGCTTTGCTGGCCTAAAATTAGGAATTTCCCAAAAGGGGACATTATGTTGCTATTTTCTTTGTAGCTATGGATAGAGAAAACCTTCCTTATGAATTTTTTATGATGATTGGCTTTTAAGTGTTTAGGGGCAAGAAACTAAGGTTTTATGTTTTGTTTTGTAGGATGGTGCAAAAAGGATTGTTTGCTGTTTTCTTTAGAAATCACAATGTGCAAAAGAGAGCACTTAGTAAAAAATACTGGAATGTGGGCAAGTCTCTATTTAACTTTGTAGCCTGGTCACCAGAGGTTTTGAATGAAGAAGTTCTTTCTTTTACTGTGCTTAGGTGGATAACAATTAAAAATTTGCCGCCTCAATTTTGGGCTTTCATCCCTCAACTACTACAACCTATTAGCAAAGTTCTCCAAATAGAGGAGACAATGTTGGAATTGATTGTCATTGATGTCAAAGGAGTATGGGAGATTGTTAGAATATTGTCATTGATGTCAAAGTGAATGAATGAAGTAATTGTCATTGATGTCAAAGGCATATGGACGATTGGCAAGGTAGTTGTCATTGATGTCAAAGTGGATAGACAAGATTGTTGGATTATTATCATTAATGTCAAAGGTGTGAAGAGCATTTTGTCAATGAAGGAAATCGTTGTTCACAAAGAAAGTCGATGATCAAATGAAGGCCAAAGGCCACTAATCGGCATCCAAAAGAAAAGGTTATGATTTGTCAGAAGTGTAGTCATGTTTATGCCTGGTCAAGATTGCTGGCTGACCACAATTGATACATAAAAGATTCATATATCTATATGAAGGCACCCAAGACATTTAAAGTTATGTTGGCTGGCTTCCTTAAGAAATAAAACATAGTTAGATCGCCCAAGTTATTATATATATAAGGGAGTGATAATAATAAAAAAATGGCAGCAATTACAATAAATAAAAAGCAGCGATTAAAAAGGAGGGAAGCGAGTCATAAAAGGAAATATTAATAATAAAGAAAGCAAATGTTAATAATTAAAAGGCAGCACTTACGTTAATAAAGTCAGAAATTTGTCCATGAAGGCAGGGTTTGAGTAAAATGGGGACTATGAATTAGTTTCTAAGAGTAGCAATTACTTTTATAAAATGGTGCGATTCATATGGGTAGTAATCCACATAAAGAATAAGTGATAAGAGTGGAGTTATCATTGTTCTAAAAGAGCAACGATTAATAGTCATTTTAAGAGAGCAATCATTAAATTTAGAAGACAGCGCTTGAATAGAGTGAAGAGAAGATTTGGGAATTAGTTTTAACAAAAGGACATATCCTTTTAGTAGGATATCTCTCTTCTAAAAGATGCATCCTTTCATATGAAGATAAATATATAAAAGGAAATCAGATTGTGTGGAATTAGAGTCTGTGAAGTGTACAAAGAATATTGTATATACACAATAGAGAGATGTGTTGAGATGAGAAGTGAGATGTGAAGAAACACAATGTAATATCATTCAGTTAATAGTGCAGATCAATTACAGCAGACATATGAATATATTATGAACAGTTTTGAAAGGAAAAAAATGCAGATTTAAAAGAGAACATACAGATTTGAAAGGGAGTATAAGTGGATAATGAAACATCATTTACAAGGCAGATTGAATGAAGAAGATATGGGTGTGGGAGAATGAATAGAACATATATGTAGATCATTCAATGTTGAAAAAATAAGAAGAGTATAAGGTGAGAACATACAAGCATATGAGTATATTTATGTTATGGTAAATGAGAAGAGGGGAATCATGGAATGAATAAATAAAGGGGAATAAAATAAGGTCATCATACGGTGAAGAAACAACATTGTGAAGGTGATATCATATTGGAGAGGTTGGTGCCTCATATCAAAGAGATTGGAGTCTCTTATTGAGTTGTTGCTTAGATGTGGGGATTGGTGTCTCCAGTGGGTTGGTGCCTACAAATCATTTAAGAGGGGATTGGTGTCTCCTGTAGGTTGGTGCCTACAAAGATTGTAAAAGAGATTTATATAAAAACAATATTTTGTTCTGATTCTTTTGTAAGGGTTTCCATGTAAATCGTGTGTTCTTGTGTTGCATAATTATTAGATCTTCTGTGAATGATATTGTGCAATTAATATTATTGTGGTTGTTAGTTTGAAAAAGTAAAGTTTGGCTTATACTGATTCACCCCCCCTCTCAATATAATCAGACAAAGCTACTTTGCCACACATGGATGGGAGGGTTCTAGTCTCTCTCCTACTTGGCTTTAATATTCTTGAGAAATTAAGAATAAACATGGGGAGTTATATGGTGTCTTGTAATTGGAACTTCTGGGAGGGCTAAATGCTTGTTTCCTATGTAAAAATGAAGGGCACCAAAAAAGGGATTGCCTAAAGATTAAGAGATACAACAATTTCAGGCCCGAATTCAAAGAAAAAAAATAATGCTCAAAACACTCAAGCTGATAATAACAAAGATAAAAAAGATATAGGAGATTCCATAAAAGATGGAGTAACTAAAAGTAGCAACAGTCTTGAGAGTCTTAACAAAGACACTCATAATATAGAAAATACTAACAAGAATGTTGAAGTGGAAGCCATTGAAGTGGTCAACCAACACAAGAAAAGTGTTCAAAAGCTAGATAAAATAAAAGAAAGAATCTGGGCTGAGAAAAAAACCAGAAGATGCTTATAACAAGATTAAAAATGATACTTACCCCACATCAGAGCCAAATGTGGGGATTAGGAACTTAACAAAGGAGAATACTTTGGAAGGGGACAAAGAAAACATTGTTTTAGACTACAATAACCCCTTGTTCATTAGTGATGAGCAACATGGAATGGAAATTGAAATAAAGGAAGACAAAAAGGATGAGAAGAAGAAGAGAACAGTTGAGTAGAGAAGACAACGGTCAAAAAAATAGAGAGAGGGGGAAAGATGTAAAGATCCCAAAATGTTTTGACAGACCACATAAAAATAAGAAAGCTTCTAAATCCCTTACCAAACAAAGATGAGTCTAAAATGCATTAGTTGAAACATAACGGGACTTGAGTCTCTTGATAGGAAATACATAATTCGAAGTTTTTGTAATAAGAATAATTCTTTGGACTTCTTTCTTTTGCAAGACGTCAAAGTTGTGGGGTTTTAATTGGAAATTAATCTGAAGTTCATATGGAAAGATGCTATTTAGTTCTACACCAATCATGACAAGGGGAGAGGGGGCACTACTATTTTAATAAATAATAAATGGGCCAACCATATTAAGGAGAGAGGTGGTTTTAAGGCAGCCTGGAAAGAAAATAAGCAATTCTTTGGGATAGCAAGGATATTTGGCTTACATGGTGCATTAGTCAAAAAGAGGAGAGGAGGATCTATTGTAGACTTGATAGATTCTATGCACATAATAACTACTTTAGATTTGAGCCCATTGACAATGACAATAGTGTTAAATTTCATCCTTGCACTATCTTAGGTCATCATCCCATTGAAGCTAGAATTTTACTGCAAGGTAATAGCACCAATAATAAGCTAAGAAGAGATAACATGTTCAAACTCAATACTAAGTTACTCAACATTCAAGATTGTAGTGATGGAATCTACACCTTGAGGGTGATTAACAAAAATATTTTGAGAGGGTATTCATACATTGTATAGTTGAATAGGAATGTCAATAGTTGGAGATTTTTTTTTCAAACTATGAGTAAAAAGTTTCCTCTTGATGGAATAAAGATAGAGAGTAAGTTTCAAGAGGACCTTTATATTGTTGAGAGTCTCCTTTAAAATAATCCTAATAATGAGAAACCAATTGTAGAAATGCTAGACACTAAACATAAGTTGAGGTGTATTTAGACCATAGAAGCTCAAGGTATGAAAATTAGGGCTAAATTGAATTAGCTTATATCAGGGGATAAAAGGTCGTTTTGTTTTCAATTTTCTCAAGATTAAGAATATCAAAGAGGACATTGGGCCGATTTGGGTGGACAATGCCTAGATCAAGGATGAATTTCAAAAAAAATCTACGAGAACTTGTTTACCTCCAATAATGAATGTAGAGAAGCTCAAGAATATTGTAGACAAATAATTCTTAAAAAGATCAAGGATGATGATGCTAGCATCCTAGACAAGGATATTAGTAAGGATGAAATCATTAAAACCATTAAATCCTTTAAAAAATGATAAGTCTCCAAGAATTGATGGATTGCATACTAAATTTTATAAGAAAAATATTGGTTGGGTTGTTGATGACTTATTGTTGGTTGACAATGAGACTATTAGAAAAGGGACATTGGGAAGGGATATTAATAGAGATGTTATAAAGTTGTTATCCAAAGAAGGGGATAGAGCACAAATGAGGAATTGGAGATCTATCACTCTTCTTAATGTCTCCTACATAATATTAGCCAAGATTTTGGCTTTCAAATTTATTGACATTCTTTCAAATTTCATTAATACCACTTAAATTGGTTTCATTAAAGGCATATATATTTTACAAAACTTGATCACTAGTTGGGAAGCTATGAACTGGGCTAAGATCACTGGCTAGAATGTTGGCATGCTTGTTCTTGATTTTGAGAAAGCATTTGACAAGGTTGAGTGGTCGTTCATTGTCATGACAATGGAGGCTTTTGGGTTTCCACCCAAGTTTTGTAAGATACTTAAAGTGTTGTTTAGTTTAAGGATGTTGTCACTCAAATTGATGTCAATGGTACCTTAACTGAGCCTTTTACTCTTCAAAAGTATTCAGACAAGATTTTCCCTTGGCTTTAGCCTTGTTTGTGATTGCTTTAGTGTTGACGTGGTTTTTGAGACCGCACCAACACAGAATAAAGTCTCCCAACGGACGCTCTATCCTCTCTTGAACAAAGTATTCAGCATGCTAAGATTGCGAGTAAGATCATGCTTTCAACTCCAAGGTTCCTTGAGTGCGAATAGGCTCAGTTTGGCTCGATGTGATATTGTTGGTATGTCAAGGGGACTTACACAATTGTTCGACGGCTAACAACAAACAGTAGACTAAGGGCTTTTGTGTGATTCAAATGATTTGGCAGGTGAGCAAGTTTCCTAATTCTAACCGGAAATGAACTGAATTTAAAAGGGTGTAGGGCCAAGAAGTTTATGTTCTATTCTAAATGTAGGATATGTGGAGCTTCGTTTCAATAGACTTCAACCAGATTTCACCTAGCCTCCGGGTCGATGCCTCAAGAAACGGTGCAATCTTCAAAGGGGATAGCGAAAGGTATTCAAGTTATAGTTTAACATACATACACCATCGAACAACGCGATATAAGCATGTAAACCACAACCGGAAGTTAAACACAAATAATCTCCAGTCGACCACCTAGGCGAACTTATCATCAACAAGCCGCTTAGTGGTATGGAATAAAGCTATCTCAATAAAACACCACACACCAAAGTAAGCTACTTGCATGAATTTAATCTACTTGGATACGAAAGGAAGAAGAAACCTTGCTAGCATTTCATGACAAGACGAATTCCATCATCAATGAAAAGATCTATTATCATAAAATGTGTTACACAACAATCTCTTCAAAAGTTTTCAAAGGGAAAACTTTCTTTCTTCTCCAAATTATGCAAAATGCTCTACAATACTACTCTATCTAACTCTCTCAATGTCTACTACTCCAATGTCTATCTAATTCTGATCTTCTAACTTGATACAAATGAGGGGGACTCCCCCCTTTATATAGCTAGCCAAGTCCCAAAAGACGGCTAGGGTTACAATCAATAGAGCGGCCAGAATCGCGCCACCTCAGCCCTAAATAATATTGCCCTAAAAACCGCCACAAAGGAGAGTGGGGTAATAAATGCGCCATAATGTCGACCATCATCCTTCTAGAAGATTCCGTTTGTAGATGCGTTCACACTATTCTTGATCTTCTTTCTCGACTTCGCTCGAGCTTCCATCCTTTCTTCAACTTCTTTGTCACTTTGAGTTATACTAAGTCTTAACACTTAGCCATTTTCTTGCAAATTTTCCTCCTTCGAGATTGTAACTCATCTTCATCGTGCTTCCACTTCAAGTTATCACACTAAGTCATCATCGTTTGGCCTCGACGTTCCTCCTGCAAAACAAGCAAGGAGAAGGGTATCAGATCATTTCATAATATAAATTCAACTTACTCACCTGATTTTCATGCTTTGATCTCCAAGCGTTCATCGCCAACTTTGTGTTCGAGTTCATGCCTCAGCCAAATTTTCAATCTATCCTGTACTTCGCCTGGCGCACTTCACTCTGGTATTTTCTCCAACTCGGGCTCGAGGAAAAATGCTTTCATCAGGAACTCGATCACAAATCATCTAGACGATCATTTTCAGGTTCATTTGCCAAGGCGAATTTTTATCTTGAAAACAAATTTTATTCCTTGCCTTAGAAAATTTTCAAATTTTCCCTTAGGAAAATTCATCAACCTGGTGCCCACTTAAAATCTTCATCCCAGAATTCTAGACAAGCTGTGGAAGACCTTAAAATCAACTCTTCATCGAAAATCTTCGATACCCAGAAGAAAATTTTCCCCAGAACGCGTCGAATTCATGGGTGCCCAACGAACGGGTTCATTTAATTTTCTTGAATTTTGAACCTTAGAAAATATTCTTTGCCTGCGAAATTTAAATCCAATTTTCACATCTGTGAAGATTTCTTGTTGCTCTGACTTGAGAAATTTTTATTCCTGCATTGCCAACATCTTTTGACTTCATCACTGGCAAAATTCACTCTGAACTCGGGAAAATTCACCATCTCACCAGACTTAGGCATATTTTCTAGAGGAAGGGAATACTTCATGCCTTAGAAAATTTTTAAATCATCTTGAAAAACTTTGAAAATTTTGCTCTGGAAAATTTTATTCGTTTCCACTCCATCTCGCCAGTGATGAGAAAATTTCATCAACTTCCTGTGGTGAAGAATTTTTTTATTTCAACTTGCTTAGAAAGTTTCTTGAAGGCGCATCACACTTAATTTATTTTTTTTTTGTCTGGCAATTTCAACGCCTAGGCAATTTGCTTCTCCTCACATTTTATTTCACCTTTGGAAAAAAAATTCTTACTTGAAGTTCCAACGCCTTTACTTATCAACTCCTATTCACCTTACCTCAGGCGTATTTCATACTTGCAAGAAGACTTGGCTTCCAACGCCTTAGTAATTTTTTTTTATCTCAACACCGTACTTATATTTTATAGCACACTATGCATGGCGCACATCACACTTGAAGGTGAACATTTTCAAACACCTAGCAATCTTTACTTTCCACGCCTTGTATTTTATTCCCCCCTGAAAAACATTTAAAATTTCCACGCCAAGTATATTTATTCATCTTTACCTTGAGCGCACCCCACATCTAGGAGAGAATTTTTTTTACATTTCAACGCCATAGTCACTTTATCCTTTCCATTTCACCTTGTTTACTGTTTTTCACTCCACACTTTACTTTTTCATGGCGCATATGTGGTGGGGTCAAGAAAAATTTAAAACTTTTGTCTTCATATGATCTGTTTTGGGCGCATTTCTCATAAGCTGAAGGATGAACTTTTGTTGACTTCTTGACCTCTTAGCCTTATGGGCGCATTTCACATAGTGAGGCGGATGAAGCTTCTTTGACTCTTTGACTTTCTTGCTAGACATGGGTGCATTTCTTATGTTGAAGAGGATGGGCGCATATTGCATGGGGTAAAGGATAACGTTTCTATCAACATGTTTGACTCTTTGACTTGAGAGGTGGGCGCATTTTAGGCATGGTGAAGGATGAATTTATAACTCCATCTACTTGCCTTTGCATCATGGGCGCATATGAAGATAGGAGGAGGATGGGCGCATTTAGGGGGGGCAAGTGGATATCAAACACTTAGAAAATTTTTCAACTTCCATGAGCTTCCCTTGGGCGCATTTTCACATAGCTGCAGGATGAAACGTGTTAACCACTTTGACTTCTTTTCAGCTGGGCGCATTTGGAGGGTGGTAAAGGACAAGTTCAAACACTTAGAAATTTTTTTCAACTTTTTGCTTTGTGAGGAGGGCGCATTTTCACATAGCTGCAGGATGAAATGTGTTGACCACTTTGACTTCTTGTGCCTTGGGCGCATTTTGCCCTGTGTGAAGGACGAAAACTTCATACTTAGAAATTTTTATGCCTTCTTACTAGCTGGGCGCATTTTGATAGGCCTGCTGGACGAAGTTCCAGACCTAGACAAATTTTCTTGTTCTTGCCAGCTTCTCATACCCTGCTATTTATAGTAAGCCTTCTCATTCTTGCATTTCTGAAGCTCGGATTAACTTGGAATTTTAAATGTAGCATTCTCATAACCTTGTCAACCTGTCGACACTGCCATTTTTAGCTGACCTGCTATTTTTAGCATGTTTGTGAGGGTGGTTTACTATAAATAGTAACCTCATGTTTCTGATAGCTCCCATGCTCCGATCGAGTTGAAATTTGAATGAGGCGATCCTCACCACGTGCGGACTCATCACGAGCACCGGGCGCGATAACCGATTTCGCTTTAGCATAGCCAATTTGACTTACTATAAATAAGAAGTGCTCCGCTTGACTCAAATTTCACCAGAGGCTCTAAAGGGACTGACGCAGCGGGTTTTTACATCGATTTGAAGATTTTGACTTTGATGCCTAATATTTTTAGGTCTGCAAGCTGGAAAAACCCTGGTATCAGACATTGCATGATCAAACAATCTCCGCTTATTAAGCCAGAACACCTGCGATCACTGTGGAATCAATCAACAGAAGCTACCGCCGGACACACCGCTAAAAAATAGCAAAGTTCCTACTGAAAGGAGAATCCTCAAGCTAGAAGTCACACCACGCTAAGCTCAAAAACCCATCGAATCAATTCTATTACGCAAAGAAACTTCTACATGTAAACTCCTAAAAAATAGCCTCTAAGGTCAATCTTGAAAGGTCACCGACTTGCATTGTTACGGCTATCGCGAGCACCAAAACCCGAAGGGAATATGCATATGCAAAGAAAAACTCAAGATTCCGCACTCGATATTCATGCAAGCTTCCACTACTAAAAAATAGTAAGTAAGTTGTCCAATTTCGCCAAATTTTGCATGCACCGATATACCTCAATGCCGGTGATGATCGAATCTCAAAATAGTCGACATTGTCCGAATTTCACACTTACTAAAAATAGTAAGTACCTCGTAATTTGATGAAATCTTGCCGAACCTCGGGCTGAAACATGCTAACATCAATGTTAAGCTCACTTTTCGTTATTCACTTTATCTCGACCCTGTGACCGTAATTTCGTAAAGACAAAACCTGCTCTTTCTACTTGGCCGTAATTTTTACTTTGCTCAACGGCAGAGGAATCTCGGGAAGTAGACCATCAGAAAAGAGACAGACAGAGAGAGAGAGACCCAAAACCAAAGCCAAAACGACCAGAATGGAGCAAAAATTAGGGGTCCCCATTTGAATGGGGCGATGTGTGAAAAAGGTCACAACACTACTAAAAATAGCACTGCTAAAAATAGGACTTACTAAAAATAGCATATTGCTAAAAATAGTAAGTGTGTCCAAATGCATTTTAACCACATTTTGAGCAATTGTCGCGACTTACTAAAAATAGTATGTCTGAAAAAGTCCTCTGTTTCAGTTGCATGTCACACCACTGCAAAGCTTTGTGAAAACCCAAAAGGAATCCAGAATCAAAACTGTGAAACTCCAACATGCAAGCCACAAAATTTGCCAAAACATCCTCCTAGAGAATAGGAAACCCTAATATTTGCTTCCGACTAGCCTACAGGCCTCCAAGATAGGCTAACGGCCAATTGCATTGATCACTCCTGAGAAGGGGACATTACAGACCGCCCTCCCCAAGATTGCTTGCCCTCAAGCAATCACAAGTCTGGATGCTACAAAATCTCCTCATTTTCCCAAGTAGCATCCTCAATTATAGGATAATTCTTCCACTTCACCAAATACTCTTTGATTGTCCTCCTCAAAGAGCGTTCTTTGGAATCAGTGACCTCTAGAATCAAGACCAATTGTCTCTCCTTAGCCAATGGAGGCAAATCTGAAGAAGTAACAACATTGTGCCCAAGCGCCTTCTTGAGGCGAGACACGTGGAAGACATTGTGAACTTTGCTACTCGCTAGTAGCTCCAACTTGTAAGCCACTGCACTAATTCTCCTAAAGACTCTGAATGGCCCATAGAAACGTGGCTTGAGTTTCTCTACTCCACTCTTCTTGAGAGTAGACTGTCTGTAAGGCTTGAGTCTAAGATAGACAATGTCACCAGCCTCAAATGTGCACTCAGCACTCAGTGCTGATCAGCGTACAACTTCTGCTGATTTTGTGCTATTTGGAGATTGTTCTTCAAAGATTTCAAAATATCTTAACTTTTCTGCAGCATATCCCTTGTTTGAGGGGCTTTGCTATCACCAAACATCAAATCAATAAAGCTAGGGGTTTCATATCCATAGAGTGCCATGAATGGAGACATTTTGATAGACATGTGGATGGATGAATTGTAGCAATACTCTCCTGACTGAAGCCATCTCACCCAAGCGTTTTGTTGCTTTGAGACATAGTTTTTGAGATAGCCCTCCAGCCACTTGTTCACAACCTCTGTTTGCCCATCAGTTTGTGGGTGATAACTAGTGAGCCTTGGAGTGAGCACTGTACCACTCAATCTGAAAACCTCTTGCCAAAGAGTGCTTAGGAACTTGTTGTCCCTATCATTCACAATGTTTTTCGGCAACCCATGCAATCTAAACACCTCATGAAAGAACAAATATGCAACTTGATCTGCTGAAAATGAACTAGTAATTGCAAAAAAATGAGCAAACTTGGTTAATCTATCAACCACAACATAGATACAATCTTTACCTTGAGCTTTTGGCAACCCGGTGATGAAGTCCATCGATATACTTTCCCATTTTTGGTTGGGAATTGGTAGAGTCTGCAACAAACTAGCTGGAAATGTATGCTCATTCTTGTTCATTTGATAAGTGTGACACTCCTTGATGTAGCGCAAGACCTCATCTTTCAGCCCCTTCCAAGAAAATCTTTCATGAATCTGCCTATAGATCATGAAATAACCTTGATGAACAGCAAGTGGAATGTCATGGAAAGTTTGCAAAATCTTTTTTTTGAGCTTAGATTCGGGCACCAAGAAGATTCTCCCTTTGTAGTGTATCAATCCATCAACCACCTTGTACCTTTCATCATGAAAAGTACCTTCAATAATGCTGGTTTGTAGAAACCCCTGTTTCCCCCTGACACTGAGTCTGACTGTGGTTTTGGATTTTTTGACGTTTTTAGGTTTTTGCAATTTTTTTGTGTTTTTGATGCAATAATGAAAAGGTACGATTTTGATAATAAATGGAAATAAATTCAATAAAAAATCAAATAGCTCTGGAAATGAAAGAATATAGGCGCCAGTATCTTTATTCAAGCTTTCTACTGATTTCAATGATACCCAGATACATATGAGGAAATAAATAATGAATTTACAATATTTGAGGAACCTGGTATTGCTGCTGCAGAAGTACAGAATGGTACGGCTGCTTCAATAAATGCACTCCTCCCTCAGAACGTGGCTTCCAGCTAGCTTCCAGATGATAGGCGCCTCCAATGAAGTAAGTATTAAGAGGATCTCAAAGGCGTTTCATCCAAGAAAAAGGAACACGTTTTTTAATGCTGGTACGGCCTGTCAGAAAATGTACGGCCTGCTGCTGTATTTAATGCAAACTGTACGGCTTCACAAAAATCAATATTTAATCCTCTGTATTGATGCGTCCAAGCTAATAGATGATCTCTGAATGCAATCAACTGAAAAATCTCTGACAATGGATAATCTCTGAAGCTCTGTAGTTTTCTCTGAATAAGAAAACCTCTGTAGGCAATAAATCAAGTGATATTGCACACTCTCTGAATTGCTTTCCGCTGGAGATGGCTCGTTCTCCAAGGAATCGAACGCGAAACCCTAAGTCTCAGGCTCAGACCAAAATTGATCAGTTTCAAACTCAATAATCACATAATGCACAATTCCCAATGCAAAACCCTTTATCTTTCTCAAAAGTGCGATTTCCACCATAATAGGGTTTCATTAAAATATTCACGTTTTAATATTTTAATATTTCAATAGTCCTCAGCTGAATATTTTAAATTAAATCAAATGTCAAAC